>JAVKPL010013712.1:0-77526 GCA_032173675.1 Gastrolobium villosum | reverse complement strand
GATTTTATGGGACCATTTCCTTCATCCTCTCCAACCAATACATCCTTGTTGCGGTTGATTATGTCTCCAAGTGGGTTGAGGCTGCGCTCTTCCCACTAATGATGCTAAGGTGGTTATGAACTTCTTGAGAAAGAACATATTCACCAGGTTTGGTGTACCTAGGGCCATAATAAGTGATGGAGGCACTCATTTTTGTAACAAACAGTTTGATAACTTGTTGGCTAAATATGGTGTTAAACATAAGGTTGCTACACCTTATCATCCACAGACAAGTGGCCAAGTAGAGGTTTCTAACAGGGAACTAAAGAGGATTCTAGAGAAGACTGTTGGGAATTCTTTGAAGGATTGGTCTAAGAGGTTGGATGATGCACTATGGGCGTACAGGACTGCTTTTAAGACTCCTATTGGTATGTCCCCTTATCAATTGGTATTTGGAAAATCTTGTCATTTACCTGTAGAGTTGGAACATAAAGCTTTTTGGGCAATCAAATTCCTAAATTTTGACCCAACAAAAGCTTTTGAAAAAAGACAAATTCAGTTAAATGAGCTTGATGAGTTCAGGAACTCTGCATATGAGAGTGCCAGAATTTACAAGGAGAAAACCAAAAAGTGGCATGATAATAAAATTACTCACAAGGAGTTTGCTCTTGGCCAACAAGTTTTGCTGTATAATTCTCGCTTGAGGTTGTTTCCAGGAAAATTAAAATCAAGATGGTCGGGTCCTTATGTGGTGAAAACAGTTTTTCCTATGGTACAATAGAAATATCACCACGAATGAAGATAGACCTTTCAAGGTAAATGGTTCGCGGTTAAAATTCTATCATGAAGGAATTGTCTTACACGATACCGTGACTCAATACCTCAACTCTGTTGGCACGTGAAGAGGTAACCGTCAGGCTCGTGACGTTAAACACGCGCTTATTGGGAGGCAACCCAATAATAAAAAAAAAAAAAGAAAAAAAAAGAAAAAAAAAAAAAGGGTGTCGGTGAAAAAAAAAAAAAAAAAAATTTTAAAATTTGTCGGTGGACACCACCGACACATTCCCTTTATAACTCCCCCTCCCCTTATTTCTAAATCCCACATTCCTTCCCCCTTCATAACTTTTTCTTTTCTTTGGTTTCATCTCACACACCACACACACACTTCATTATCATTAATGGCACCAAAGGTATGTTTCTATATCTTCTTATACTTTTAACTTTGATTTTGTACATGAATATGATTTATTGGTCACCGGCGCTCTCCGCGCGCCGCGGCGCCTCTCCGCGCCTGCGGCACTCGTCTGCGCAGGGGCGCTGGATTTCGCGAAGAAAAAAAAAAAAAAAAAACAATTTTGTGTTATATTATCTGAGATTAAATCTGGGAATGGTATGTGCAAGGTGTGGCCAGAAATATTTGTAATATTTATACCATCTGCATGCATATTTATTAACTGATTTGATTTGAGATAAATCTGGGAATTATCTGTATTATGGCTGTATTTCTGATTTTCAGACTTTTAAGGGTAAGGAACCAGCAGCTGCTAGTAAAAAGAGAAAAATTTCTACTCTGGATGAAAGCAGATTTCTGCACATGGAAGCTCAGAAGAGATTCTACGATTCATATGCAGACAAAGGTTTTATTCCAGAAAGACGTATTTCTCTGGATCTACCTCATGACAATCCCATTATGAGAACTATCCAAAGGAGGAAATGGGAGAAGCTGGTAGATTACGCTGAACTAGCCCCCAGCTCAATTGTGAAGGAGTTCTATGCAAATGCTGATTTGGAGGAATTACACAGAACCAGGACTTCTTGGGTAAGGGGAGTTGCAGTTCCCTTTGATTCAGCTACCATTGAGGCATTCCTGCAAACAAGTTTCCACTCTTCTACGACTTGCGATTATGTTAATCTTTATAATCGCATGTTGCCTATTATGGGACGCAGGCAATATCCGGAGGAATTTCCTCAAGTAACTGAGATGGTGCGGACTAAGGATAACTCAACCATTCTCAGAATGGGAAAATAAATATGGGGGAATTCCAGAAAAGTTACGCATGTCACACCTGACTGGTGAATGCCGTTTCTGGCATTGTTTTGTGAATGCTAACATCTTGCCCTCCTCTAATCTATCAGATGTGAATATTGAGAGGGCATCTCTCTTATATATACTTATTGGGGAAGAAAGATTGCATATTTCTGCTGCACTATCTGATAGAATTTGCCATATGATAACAAGGAGTAGGCAAAAAGAGCGTCTGGGTTTGGCTTCCCTCATTTCAAATTTGTGTATTCGGGCCGGTGTGCTTATTCCTGAAGATGAGGAGTTTGATATTAGACCTGCATCTACATTGACTCTGGACACATACATAGATCACTGTGATAAATCTGAGGTTGATTTCAGAAGTAGAGGCCGCAAAGCTGGTAGGCCTCCTTCTCCACGTGTTCCGCATATGCCTATTATACCTCAGGTACCTGTGTCGGATGCTTCAGAAGCACACTATGCTCATACGACTCCAGTTACTACACAAGGGCCTCCTCCTGCTTATGATTTTTATGAGATGCAACAACAGCTTTCACAGATGTTTATTCAGAATCAGCAGCAGTTCAAGCGTATCTCTATTCAGAATGAGAAACTTCTTATGCAGGGAGAGTATTTTCAGCAATTCCTGGAGCATGCATATCCTACTGTGCCATTTGAAACATTCCGACCGGTGTATCCAGAAGTTCCTCCTCCTTTTGTGTATCAAAACCCTTATCCTGCTCCGGCTCCAGCTGATGTTCCCATGCCTTCACAGCCATTTATTGACCCAGAGCTGTATCGTCCTGCTCCTGATCCATTCCAAGATGCTCGAAGGATGGCAACGGAAGATTCTGAAGATGAGGACGATTGATGTCTCCTACGGATGGAGATATATTGTATTTAGCTTAATTTTTCTGTTTCTTAAATTTGCTGTTTTGATTATGACCATAGGTTGTAGTTAGGGTCAATTATTTTCTTTTTGTTAGATTATTCCTCAAACATTCGGATATTTTGATGTGTGCATTATAGTTTCTTCTATATGCCACTGTTTGTTCTATTGTGCAGGTTTTCAGTCATTTTTGTGGTCTAATTATTGCTGAGGACAACAATGCTCTAAATCTGGGAATGGTTGGCTTGCACCTTAGAACTTCAATTCTTCGATCAGGGGAGATATTCTAACTCTTGTAATTTATTTATTTTTAGTTATTTTTATAGTTATTTTGTGTTATTTTAAAAAAAAATGGTGTGTTTTGAACAAATCCCAGGTTTAAATGTGCTCATCTTTTTAATGTACATGATTAAATTCTTGGAATATATTGTATGACTTTCTGACATAACATTGCATAGGCATAATTAGATTGCATGATTGCTCGGTTGTCTGAATTAAAATTGTGAATCCTGATAATGTCTGAAGTCAATTTTCTTGAGTCTACATTGATACCATAGCTGTGAGGTTTTGAGCCTAAACACTGAAATTTTTGTTGAAAGGCCTCACTGTTGTAATACTCTAGAACTTGATTTGTTTCTCTGTAATGCATGCATTGATTGATATGACAAAGGCATTTTGTTCTTATTAGCTATTGGCCAAAATAGCCCACCTGTATGAAATTTTCCCTTGCTAGCCCTTTTGAGCCTGAATTGATTTATTGTAAAATGACCTGTGGCCTGATTAATGGCTTAGCCAATATCCATATAACTTACCTTGGTTGAGATTGAATCACTGAAAGTGTTGGAAATAAAGTAAAGAAAGTGAGGTAAGCTCCACAATGGTCAAGAAAAAAAAAAGAGAAAAGAGAAGAAAGGGCAAAATGAAAAAGAGAAAAAGAAAAAGAAAGCAAGAAAAAGGAAAAGAATAAAAGGTGGCAGGAAGGAATGAATTCCCGGAATTCTGTGGGAATGTTAGTGGAGCAAAACAATTGAGTTGAAATTGTTAAAAATGAAATAATATCAGTTTTCAATCTCTTGGTTGTTTGAGCTACTATCCAAATTTTCCTACCTATTACCCCAGCCAAAGTTACAACCTGTGAAGTCCTTTTGATCAATTAATGCATGTGTTTGATTCTTCAATTTCAAGAATTTTGTAGAATATAATCAAGCATATGGTAGTGTTATAGCTTTGAGTAATTGAGTGCTCATGATACCCTTAAACACTGAGTGTTGAGTGAACATTATTTATCTGTGTGAGGGGTAATCAATGTAGACTTATATATTTAAGAAGCTGATGGCATTATTAGAAGTTCATGATATTGAGTCAGGCATACATGGCATATTGAGTCTGAGAGTGACTATGATTGTTATGTTAGATTAAGTGAATATTTCCTGGATTAAGTCTTTTACATTGCTGGGGACAGCAACGTTTAAATCTGGGAATGGTTTGATGTGCCTCTGGCAAGTGTGATTTTTCTGTGATAAAATTGACAAGAATTGAGTCATAAGAGAGCAAATTAAATACATATTGGCTAATTATATTGATTCTTTGAATGTCAATAATATTCACCTTTTAATTGTATTTTTACAGGGAAAATAAATGAAGAATTACAAAAAACCTGTTAATGCAATTTTCCACGGTTATAGCACACTATGAGTTCTAAGCATGGCGCGGGTCAGCACCAAACTGGCACAAAACCGCACCAGATTACGAACTTTGCAGCGAGGACATCAAAGTGGCGCGAGGTAGCAACAAAGTGGCGCTCCTCAGCGCAGCAAGACAGAACCTTGGCGCAACTTAGCGCCCACTCATGAAGAAACTGGCGCTCCTCAGCGCAATATCACAGAAGGTTGGCGCAACCTAGCGCCCATTTACGAAAGAAAGTGGCGCTTCTCAGCGCAATAACACAGAAGGTTGGCGCAAGGGAGCGCCAATTTACAAAGGAAATGGCGCAAGCTAGCGCCGCAAGTCAGTGCACTGGCGCTAGCTAGCGCCTAAAAGTAAAGGAAGTTGGCGCTAGTTAGCGCCAATGAATAGTGAAAGTGGCGCTAACTAGCGCCATTTGTGTGGAAAAAGTGGCGCCACCCAGCGCCAATTTGGAGTGGCGCAAACGTGCGCCAATTCGGTGCCAACCGGCGCCGGTTTGCGGGACGGATCTCCGTGTTTTCTGAGGGGCACTTTTGGAAAGGAAATAAAACATTATAAAAGCACCTCTTATGCAACTAGGTCAGCAGACTTGGCAGATCTGAAAAAAAAAAAAGAAAAAACACAGATACAGGGTTCAAGGACAGATCTGGAGATTGGAGGAGAAGAGCACTGGAGTTGTTCTTCGTTCTTCATCTACATCTAGTATTTCTTTATCTTTTGTTTTTAATTTTATGTTGAATTTTAGATCAGCGATCATGATGTTGATCGGCTAGATCATTTTTATTGTAGTCAGGGTCACGATCCATATGTGAACCCTTGACATGAAGGATTGATTTGTGATTTTTAATTTATATAATTATCTTTATCTTTACTCTGTGCGAATTTTATATTCCCTTTATTAGAATTGATCAATCTGATATTGGGGATATTCTGAGGATCAAAATCCTAGATAGGAATATTGGGGTTTTGATCTCGAAAGGGGGTAAGATAACAATCTGTATGCGTGCTAGGAATAGACGTGTATACGATTGCAGATGCTTAAATTATCACGCCCATTGCTTGATCCCATGAGAAACATTGCAAGGAATTGGGGTTTCTCATGGGATTAAAGGGTTAACCCTGCAAGGAATTGAGGGTTAACTATTAAATCTTTTAGATGATAATTTATCTGAGTGATTATATAAATGATTTTTATAAATCAATCCGGAGTAAAAAGCGGGGATCATTTGGTGAATGAACCCTGGCTACAATACTTTTCTCATATTTTTCTAAAAATCAATTTTCAATTGTATTGTTTTCTTTTTCAATTCAAAAAACACAAAAACAAGTCTTTATTTTTAATTTCACTCAATTTGACAATATTTGTCACACAAACCCTATTTGAAAACTTCCATTCTTTAAGAAAATTTTTACTTGATATTAGATCTAATCCCTGTGGAGACGAACTGTATTTATCACTTAATGCTGTCTTGTGAACGTCCAGAGGATTCATCCTTATCTGATGATACCCTGAACGAAGATCCAGCTTAGAAAAAATGTGAGCACCATGTAGCTCATCGAGTAACTCGTCTACTGTAGGGATGGGAAACTTATCCGCCACTGTGATTGCACTGAGGGCTCTGTAGTCTACAAAAAACCGCCACGTGCCATCTTTTTTTTTTCACCGAAAGAACTGGGGAACTGAAAGCAGATTGGCTGGGTCGTATCACTCCCGTGTTTAACATATCTCGCACCATATTTTCAATCTCAGTTTTCTGGAAGTGTGGGTGTCTGTAGGGACGGACTTGAACAGGTTTGGAGTGAGGAAGGAGATTAATGTGGTGATTGGTGCTACGGTCAGGGGGTAAGGGTTGAGGGGTATCGAATATATCTTGGAATTGTGTGAGGAGATGTTGAATCGGTGGCAGTGGTAAGTGGAAAGGTGTTGGGTTGTGTGTAGGTACGGTACTGTTAAGGCACATAAAATAAGAATACACCGAGTCTTGGGAAACTAACTTAAGAAGTTGGCCATTGGATATTTGGGTGGGTGGGTTGGAATGGAGTATTGGTGCTTCATAGGTTTGTAGTATTTATTTATTTATTTGGTGAAAAGTATTTTTTTTTTTTTGAGTTAGAGGCGACGTGTAAAATCCATTCAGCATATTCAAGCTAAGTTTCCATATATTATAGGCATTACCTCTCTTTTAATGCTTATGGATTAATCATATTTATTTTCTTTTTTGGTGTTGAATTAATGGGTTTGTAAAATTGAGTTTCTGATTTATTTTATTTTATTTTTATTTAGAGTTTGTGTGAGTTGCTACAAAGAATTGGTTCAATTTGGAAAAAAATGAGGTTCGGTTCAAATCACTATTCCATAGAGTGTTGCATGACGTTTCTTCTATAATTACTGACACGATATAATATTTGCGAGGATACAAATTTATTTAATATGATTCTATGTATATATTTCTGTACTTTTTGAAAAAAGAAAAAGTAGATGTAAGATTAGGGGTGATAATTTTTGATAGAGATATGATTTAACAAGAAAAAATTATGTTCGTGTTGATTCGTTTTCAAGATTATAATTTTGTTATGTTGTATCATGTTGTATCAACTTGAATAATAAGTAATAGGTTTTAATATTGGTGTTATATTAAATAAAATATTAAGCTTGTAGGAAAAAAAAAGTTATATTTTTCTCATTTCACACACGACAAGTCGAATTTTTACACACAAAAAATAGAGGTGGATTTTGTCTCTATTATTTTTCTCTCAGCTTGTGAGAGGATTCCACTGGTGATATTGTCTCCATTACATGAGATAAATTTCTCATGTAGTATGAGAAAATAATTTTCACACACACACATATATATATATATATATATAGGAAAAATGTTTCTGCAGTTTCTGCACATAAGTTATCTGTATTTATTCCAAAATGACGTCGTTTTGGTATTGAAATCTTAAAAAATTATAAATATAAAGACTATTATAATCCTCAAATAAATTAAAATTATAAAAACACTATGATTTCTGACCCAAAACGACGTCGTATTGGGTTTACTGCAGATAACTTATATGCAGTAACTGCAGAAAAAGCGAACCCTAAATGTATATATATAAGGAAAATGTTTCTGCAGTTAATGCAAATAAATTATTCGCATTTATTCCCAAAGCGACGTCGTTTGGGTATTGAAATCTTAAAAAATTATAAATATAAATACTATTATAACCCTAAAATAAATTAAAACTAGTATATTACCCGTGCGATGCACGGAGGAAAAGATCAAAATTTTTGTCGTCCGTCGTGGTTGGTTAATCGCACTGTACATCTTATACTTACAAAAACTGTGTTGCTATTTTGTTCTATATTTCAGGTGAAAAAAATTACAGCATTGACACATAACTTTGCAAATATCAACCACAAACAAAAATCTGCTATTCAGAGGGATAATTAATTTTGCATACAACTACATCATAATACGTTATGATACACCATGTTAACATGAGGAAGGGATATAAAAAAAATGCATACAAATCATTGCTAACTATAACATTCGTCAACAAGATCAAGGTAACAATAACACCAAGCAAATATGGATTTAAAAGATCAGCTTTTACCTATAATATGAAAACGCTATTTATTCAGTCTCATTTCGTAGCAATCATTGGAGGGATGAGTTCAACACTTACTAAATATGTCATTTCCTGTATTATTTTTGTTCCTTGTGCCTACAATACAGAAGGCAAAAACTCAATAAATAAGTAACACTAATATGTTAACACCCAAAAGTCATAGTATCAGAAAAAAAAAAGATTGGATTAAATTTTTTTAAGAACCAAAAAAAATGTCTGAACGGGATTTGAATGCAACTTAATCAAATAAACATGTATGAGTCAAATTTTTTCCTTACATTGCAACAAATGCATATAAATAGAATCAAAGCAACTGCACTAATCTTTGAGATAGACTTTCATTTATTGCAATCCCATTTAAAAAATAATAATAAATAATTATTATTTGCAAGGATTTGTGTTGTTAATATTTAGAATTTTACAAATCTGTATTTACAAAAATTAAAATCAGATTTAGGAATTTAACTAAAAAAGATGAAGGATGAAATTTTAATTCAATTATAAAAATATGTTGGTGGGCCGGCCCTCTCGGCCGAGTCCGATTTGCCACCTCTAACCATCAGCATGTAAAAGGTTTTTACATTTATCCACAAAAAAATATTTTTATAATTGCGTGTAGGTTTTTATATTTTATCTCAGAGATGAACTTTCATTTACTACAATCAGATTCAAAAAATAAAAATAAATAATTATCTTTTTTTGCAAGGAGTAGTGTCGTTAGTCTTTGGAATTTCACAAATTAATATTTACAAAAATTGAAATCAGATTTAGTAAAAAAAATTTGGTGTGATTTAGTAATTTAATTATAAAACAAGAAGGATGAAATTTCAATCGAATTATAAAAATATATTGGCGGGCCGGCCCTCCGGGCTGAGCCTAGTTTTCCACTTTTAACTGTTAGCATTTTATATAAATATTTTTTTTTTTGCAAGGATTAGTGTCGTTAATCTTTGGAATTTCACAAATTTGTATTTACAAAAAGTGAAAAAAGATTTAGTAATTTAATTATAAAAGAAGAAGGATAAAATTTCAATTGAATTATAAAAATATATTGGAGGGCTGGCCCTCCAGGATGAGCCCAGTTTTCCACCTTTAACTGTCAGTATTTTATATAAATAATTATTTTTCGCAAGTATTTGTGTTAATTACACTCTTGTAATAAAAAAATGAAAGTTTAATTTCTTTCTTATGTACTAAATTAAAATTTTCATTTTTATAGTTCTTAAATTTTAATAATATTTGTTTATAAAATGACACACGTCATTTTTTATTTAAATTTAAATTTTTATATATTAATTATACATCTTTTTTTATATAATTTTTTTCAATTTCAATTTTTGATTTATATATATATTTTTAATTGGTTATACATTTATATTTAAAATGTTTGTGTTAGATATTAAAAAAAAATACATGTATATTTTTTTAATTGGTTGTACATATTTGTGTTAGATTTTTTTTTTGGTGAAAACTTGATTGGAGATTTAGATTAGTCGAGATGTGTGTAACCTCACATGCCAATGGAATGAAAAGTATTTTCATAATAATTAATTTACAATTTTTTGAGTAACCACGTATATTTTGGAGATATAAATTTGAAGACAAAATAAAATTAGTCCATCAACTATAATTTAATCATCTTTGCATAAAAAATAGGCATAAAAAAAGTTATATAATTTACTACTTAATGAATTTGAACACTTTTTTCTTATGTAAACATTAAACCACCAATACGGGAAACGGAAGATGGTATTGTAATAAACCTGTTCGTTATCATCATGACATCATCCTTCACATAATTTTGTACTTTTCAACCAAAAAGTAATTTTTTGTTATTATTATTTAAAATAATTAATTTCATATTCAATATATCAATAAAAAAGCACTAAATGTTGGATAAGGAACATCTTTTGTTTAAAAAAAAACAACTTTTTTTTTAAGTAAATAGATAAAATACATTTAATTTTTTAATATTGTAACAGACACTCTTAATTTTGGAAAATGTCATCGTATTTATGTCTATTTGGAATACTATTTTTTATCTTAAATGCATTTACTCTTAAAAAAATAAGAAATATAACTGTCGAGGTTATTCTTAAAATCAGATAGGATCTATTTTTTTATATTTATCTATTAGGGTCTAAGTGTAATATCACGGGAAAATAATATTAATTTATAATATAATAAATTAATAATAAAGTCAATATCTGAAATAAATGAGGCAGATAAATCAATGACGAATAAGGAAATAAATGCACGGAACCCATATTCGAACCCAAAACTTCAACTATAAATAGAGGCCTAGCCTAACCAAACCAATTTGCTTCTCAATATTTCTCCTCTTCTCTCTTTCTCCTCTGCTGTCTCTCCTAACCAAAGCCAAATAATTCTCTTCCTTCTAGAAGTTTACGAAAACAGAGACCAGGTAATCCTAATTCCTAGATAGTTATAGGTTATATTTATATGTAATTTTATAGATGTAATCCTAATCCTTAGGAAATTTTAGGATGTTTTGATATGTTATATGTAATATTTAAGGGGCGTTTGATACATGAGAAATTTTTTGTTATCACGAATATAAATTTGCTCCAAATATGATAGGAAGAATTTTTTGTAGGGTAAGTTAAAAAAAGTGTTTGGTAGGTCAAAATTTTTCCGGGAAAATTAGATAAAATTTAATAATGCTATGTGTAAAATTTTATCACCGCAGAGAAAACTTTTTTTTCCATCTAATCCATGGCAAAATTTCACTGATGCTTCATGTGTTAAAAAACTAGACGGGAAAAAAAATTAATCCTACCTCTTTTAACTCTTCCTCCTACCAAACATAGCCACATATTTTTCCTTACCCTCTTTTCCCAGGCAATTTTTTTTTTCCTCGTACCAAACCCCCCTTAGGGGACTTTTGGTAGGAGATATTTTCGAGGATTATCGAGAAATTGAATTTTTCTAAATCTTTAATTTTCGGTTAACTGAATATTTATGAAAATTGAGATTCCCGAATAAAAAAAAGTTCTTCTATTCCAAACGCCCCCTTAAGATATTTACATTATTATTTTTTTCTTTTACCTTTCTTTAGAAATTAAATTAATTATATAGCTCACTCACCTCTTGTAAGTGCTCTCTATTTGTAATTGTAAGTGCATCTGTATTATTATAATAATATCTTTTTTTACACAACTAAAAAAAGTAAGAAATTTTGGAAATAATTTCAAAATAAATATCTTTACATATTTTTTAAATTTAATCAATAATAATTAATTTTATTAAAAGCTTATTTGATAATATCATAATTATATAAAATAAAAGTTAAAAAAATATTTTTTTTTTATATTTATCTATTAGGTTCTAAGTGTAATATCACGGGAAAATAATATTAATTTATAATAAAGTCAATATCTGAAATAAAGGAGGTAGATACATCAATGACGAATAAGGAAATAAATGCATAGAATCCATATCCGAACCCAAAACATCAACTATAAATAGAGGCCTAGCCTAACCAAACCAATTCGCTTCTCAATATTCTCCTCTTCTCTCTTTCTCCTCTGCTATCTCTCCTAACCAAATCCAAATTATTCTCTTCCTTCTAGAAGTTTACGAAAACGGAGATCAGGTAATCCTAATCCCTAGATAGTTATAGGTTATATTTATATGTAATTTTATAGATGTAATCCTAATCCTTAGGAAATTTTAGGATGTTTTGATATGTTATATGTAATCTTTAAGGGGCGTTTGGTACATGAGAAATTTTTTGTTATCAGGAAAATAAATTTGCTCCAAATATGATAGGATGAATTTTTTGTAGGGTAAGTTAAAAAAAGTGTTTGGTAGGTCAAAATTTTTCCGGGAAAATTAGATGAAATTTAATAATGCTATGGGTAAAATTTTATCACCGCAGAGAAAACTTTTTTTTCCATCTAATCCATGGCAAAATTTCACTGGTGCTTCATGTGTTAAAAAACTAGACGGGAAAAAAAATTTCTCCTACCTCTTTTAACTCTTCCTCCTACCTCTTTTAACTCTTCCTCCTACCAAACATAGCCACATATTTTTCCTTACCCTCTTTTCCCAGGAAATTTTTTTCCCCTCGTACCAAACCCCCCTTAGGGGACTTTTGGTAGGAGATATTTTCGAGGATTATCGGGAAATTGAATTTTTCTAAATTTTTAATTTTCGGTAAACTGAATATTTATGAAAATTGAGATTCCCGAATAAAAAAAAAGTTCTCCCATTCCAAACGCCCCCTTAGGATATTTACATTATTATTTTTTTCATTTACCTTTCTTTAGAAATTAAATTAATCATGTAGCTCACTCACCTCTTGTAAGTGCTCTCTATTTGTAATTGTAAGTGCATCTGTATTATTATAATAATATTTTTTTACACAACTAAAAAAAAGTAAGAAATTTTGGAAATAATTTCAAAATAAATATCTTTACATATTTTTTAAATTTAATCATTAATAATTAATTTTATTAAAAGCTTATTTGATAATATCATAATTATATAAAATAAAAGTTAAAAAAATAATTTTTTTTATATTTATCTATTAGGGTATAAGTGTAATATCACGGGAAAATAATATTAATTTATAATATAATAAATTAATAATAAAGTCAATATCTGAAATAAATGAGGCAGATACATCAATGACGAATAAGGAAATAAATATATGAAACCCATATCTGAACCCAAAACTTCAACTATAAATAGAGGCCTAGCCTAACCAAACCAATTCGCTTCTCAATATTTCTCCTCTTCTCTCTTTCTACTCTACTATCTCTCATAACCAAATCCAAATTATTCTCTTCCTTCTAGAAGTTTACGAAAACGGAGATCAGGTAATCCTAATCCCTAGATAGTTATAGGTTATATTTATATGTAATTTTATAGATGCAATCCTAATCCTTAGAAAATTTTAGGATGTTTTGATACTTTACATGTAATCTTTAGGGGGCGTTTGGTACATGAGAAATTATTTGTTATCAGGAAAATAAATTTGCTCCAAATATGATAGTAAGAATTTTTTGTAGGGTAAGTTAAAAAAAGTGTTTGGTAGGTCAAAATTTTTCCGGGAAAATTAGATGAAATTTAATAATGCTATGTGTAAAATTTTATCACCGCAGAGAAAACTTGTTTTTCTAACTAATCCATGGCAAAATTTCACTGATGCTTCATGTGTTAAAAAACTAGACGGGAAAAAAAATTTCTCCTACCTCTTTTAACTCTTCCTCCTTCCAAACATAGCCACATATTTTTCCTTACCCTCTTTTCCCAAGGCAATTCTTTTTCCCTCCTACCAAACCCCCCTTAGGGGACTTTTGGTAGGAGATATTTTGGAGGATTATCGGGAAATTGAATTTTTCTAAATTTGTAATTTTCAGTAAACTGAATATTTATGAAAATTGAGATTCCCGAATAAAAAAAATTTCTCCTATTCCAAACGCCCCCTTAGGATATTTACATTATTATTTTTTTCTTTTACCTTTCTTTAGAAATTAAATTAATCATGTAGCTCACTCACCTCTTGTAAGTGCTCTCTATTTGTAATTGTAAGTGCGTCTATATTATTATAATAATATTTTTTTACACAACTAAAAAAGTAAGAAATTTTGGAAATAATTTCAAAATAAATATCTTTACATATTTTTTAAATTTAATCATTAATAATTAATTTTATTAAAAGCTTATTTGATAATATCATAATTATATAAAATAAAAGTTAAAAAAATAATTTTTTTATATTTATCTATTAGGGTCTAAGTGTAATATCACGGGAAAATAATAATAATTTATAATATAATAAATTAATAATAAAGTCAATATCTGAAATAAAGGAGGCAGATACATCAATGACGAATAAGGAAATAAATGCACGGAACCCATATCCGAACCCAAAACTTAAACTATAAATAGAGGCCTAGCCTAACCAAACCAATTCGCTTCTCAATATTTCTCCTCTTCTCTCTTACTCCTCTGTTATCTCTCCTAACCAAACCCAAATTATTCTCTTCCTTCTAGAAGTTTACGAAAACGAAGACCAGGTAATCCTAATCCCTAAATAGTTATAGGTTATATTTATATGTAATTTGATAGATGTAATCCTAATTCATAGGAAATTTTAGGATGTTTTGATATGTTACATGTAATCTTTAGGGGGCGTTTGGTACAGGAGAAATTTTTTGTTATCAGGAAAATAAATTTGCTCCAAATATGATAGGAAGAATTTTTTGTAGGGTAAGTTAAAAAAAGTGTTTGGTAGGTCAAAAATTTTCCGGGAAAATTAGATGAAATTTAATAATGCTATGTGTAAAATTTTATCACCGCAGAGAAAACTTTTTTTTCATCTAATCCATGGCAAAATTTCACTGATGCTTCATGTGTTAAAAAACTAGACGGGAAAAAAATTTTCTCCTACCTCTTTTAACTCTTCCTCCTACCAAACATAGCCACATATTTTTCCTTATCCTCTTTTCCCAGACAATTTTTTTTCCTCGTACCAAACCCCCTTAGGGGACTTTTGGTAGGAGATATTTTCGAGAATCTTCGAGAAATTGAATTTTTATAAATTTTTAATTTTCGGTAAAATGAATATTTATGAAAATTGATATTCCCGAATAAAAAAAAGTTCTCCTATTCCAAACGCCCCCTTAGGATATTTACATTATTATTTTTTTCTTTTACCTTTCTTTAGAAATTAAATTAATCATGTAGCTCACTCACCTCTTGTAAGTGCTCTCTATTTGTAATTGTAAGTGCATGTGTATTATTATAATAATATTTTTTTACACAACTAAAAAAAGTAAGAAATTTTGGAAATAATTTCAAAATAAGTATCTTTACATATTTTTTAAATTTAATCAATAATAATTAATTTTATTAAAAGCTTATTTGATAATATCATAATTATATAAAATAAAAGTTAAAAAAATAATTTTTTTTATATTTATCTATTAGGGTTTAAGTATAATATCACGGGAAAATAATATTGATTTATAATATAATAAATTAATAAAAAAGTCAATATTTGAAATAAATAAGGCAGATACATCAATGACGAATAAGGAAATAAATGCACGGAACCCATATCCGAACCCAAAACTTAAACTATAAATAGAGGCCTAGCCTAACCAAACCAATTCGCTTCTCAATATTTCTCATCTTTTCTCTTTCTCCTGTGGTATCTATGCTAACCAAACCCAAATTATTCTCTTCCTTCTAGAAGTTTACGAAAACGGAGACCAGGTAATCCTAATCCCTAGATAGTTATAGGTTATATTTATATGTAATTTGATAGATGTAATCCTAATCCTTAGGAAATTTTAGGATGTTTTGATATGTTATATGTAATCTTTAGGGGGCGTTTGGTACAGAAGAAATTTTTTGTTATCAGGAAAATAAATTTGTTCCAAATATGATAGGAAGAATTTTTTGTAGGGTAAGTTAAAAAAAATGTTTGGTAGGTCAAAATTTTTCCGGGAGAATTAGATGAAATTTAATAATGCTATGTGTAAAATTTTATCACCGCAGAGAAAACTTTTTTTTTCTATCTAATCCATGGCAAAATTTCACCGATGCTTCACGTGTTAAAAAACTAGACGGGAAAAAATATTTCTCCTACCTCTTTTAACTCTTCCTCCATCCAAACAGAGTCACATATTTTTCCTTACCCTCTTTTCCCTGGCAATTTTTTCTTTTCCTCCTGCCAAACCCCCCTTAGGGGATTTTTGGTAGGAGATATTTTCGAGGATTATCGGGAAATTGAATTTTTCAAAATTTTTAATTTTTGGGTAAACTGAATGTTTTCATCATATTTATGAAAATTGAAATTCCCGAATAAAAAAATTTCTCCTATTCCAAACGCCCCCTTAGGGTATTTACATTATTTTTTTTACCTTTCTTTAATAATTAAATTAATCATTGTAAGGGCTCTCTATTTGTAATTGTAAGTGCGTCTGTATTATTATAATAATATTTTCTTACACAACTAAAAAAAAGTAAGAAATTTTGGAAATAATTTCAAAATAAATATCTTTACCTATTTTATAAATTTAATCATTAATAATTAATTTTATTAAAAGCTTATTTGATAATATCATAATTATATAAAATAAAAGTTAAAAAAAATAATTTTTTTATATTTATCTATTAGGGTCTAAGTGTAATATCACGGGAAAATAATATTAATTTATAATATAATAAATTAATAATAAAGTCAATATCTGAAATAAATGAGGCAGATACATCAATGATGAATAAGGAAATAAATGCATGGAACCCATATCCGAACCCAAAACTTCAACTATAAATAGAGGGGTAGCCTAACCAAACCAATTCGCTTCTCAATATTACACTCAACCAAACCAATTCGCTTCTCAATATTTCTCATCTTTTCTCTTTCTCCTCTGCTATCTCTCCTAACCAAACCCAAATTATTCTCTTCCTTCTAGAAGTTTACGAAAACGGAGACAAGGTAATCCTAATCCCTAGATAGTTATAAGTTATATTTATATGTAATTTGATAGATGTAATCCTAATCCTTAGGAAATTTTAGGATGTTTTGATATGTTACATGTAATCTTTAGGGGGCTTTTGGTACAGGAGAAATTTTTTATAATTAGGAAAATAAATTTGCTCCAAATATGATGGGAAGAATTTTTTGTAGGATAAGTTAAATTTTTTGTTATTAGGAAAATAAATTTGCTCCAAAAAATTTTCTCCTACCTCTTTTAACTCTTCCTCCTACCAAACATAGCCACATATTTTTCCTTACACTCTTTTCCCAGACAATTTTTTTCCCCTGCTACCGAACCCCCCTTAGGGGACTTTCGGTAGGAGATATTTTTGAAGATTATCGAGAAATTGAATTTTTCTAAATTTTTAATTTTCGGTAAACTGAATGTTTTCATCATATTTATGAAAATTAAGATTCACGAATAAAAAAAATTTCTCCTATTTCAAACACCCCTTTAGGGTATTTACATTATTATTATTTTTTTTACCTTTCTTTAGAAATTAAATTAATCATGTAGCTCACTGCTCTCTATTTGTAATTGTAAATGCATCTGTATTATTATAATAATATAATGCACCCCAACCGCACCGAACGACACTTTCCATATCTACCTGCAAGCATCATCGACTTCCATCTCCCACTTAAAACTTAAAAGCATCATATTTTTCCACACAACCTTTGGCAAGGGATCTGCATTCCTCATAATTTCTTGATGCTCATTTTGCTGGTTGCAATCAAATCAACTACCAAGTCAGTCATGGATTCTGATTCCAAAGACACTTCAGGTTCAGAATGCCTGAAACCAAACACACAATCAGCAAGCAAATTGCCTTCCACGACTACTGAATCATCTCCTGCTGAGGGTATTAATATGTTGCTCTTGTCATCCTTCTGCTCACCCTGTTCCTGTCGAGCACAATGCTTCTCCAAGTTATTTGAAGAAAACCCTAGAAATCAGCATTATCCTATCCTGAGGCCCTTTGCGGAAGCTAAATTAATTAATTTTATTTTTTCCCCCTCCCCTCTCTTTCCGTGCCCTCAGGATTGGATAATGCTTCTTTCTAGGGTTTTATTACTGGGGTATGATCTTCACGTGCAGGGAAGGAGGTAGTGTTGTGTCGTTTTCTTTGATTCAAGGTACCATTTCCTTAAGGTTGTGTTGTGTTGTGTTATGAGATATTGGTTGATGCATTGAACTTCAAAAAAGACAACAATCACCAAAGCGAGGTGTATGGAAGTTGATGCTTTAAGTGGAAAATTGTTGTGGAAAAATGTGTTGTGATGCTTTAAGTGGGATGGAAGTTGATGCTTGCTTGCAGGCAGATATCTCCTTCACCGGGTATGGAAGTGCAGTTGGGTGCATTATATGCATTACAAGTGGTGAGCTACATGATCAGACAGATGGTCAGGATTGGAATAGCACTTGTGAAGAAAAGATTAAAGCTTTTTTTTTCTTTTGTTGTTGAAAAAAGATTAAAGCTTTTGTTGATAAAGAAATCAGTATGAATTCATTTGTAAAAGTATTGGCCTCACCAGGTTGCCGTAGGACCTTGGGGAGTTTAGCAAACCATTGTATCCAGAATCAACCAATAGCTCTTTGGCGGATATGTCTGAAGTGGGGAAGACTAGAAACAAGCGTCAAAGTGGGAAAGAGATTGAACTTGGACGCTCCACTAAGGCTTTGAAAGTCGAATGTCACATGGAAGCTAAGACAACTTGTAAACCATTGGGTATGTAATATTTGCTATAAAGGTTTCTTTGTTTTTTTTTTTAAATGAAATATAAGGTTGAAGCTAGATTGTTTTAGGAATCTCATTTAATCTTTCGTGGTGCCTGATGTTTACTTTGCTTTATGAACTTCAACAGTTTCCCAGGAGTCAACAGTTGAAGGCATGAATGATTTTTCACAATCACATCTGCTTGTGATGACTCCCCAACAAAATGGCTCTGTCAAAAAGGGAAAGGTTCGTGCTAATCCTCTAAATGGCCTTAAACCTGAGGTGACAGCCAACCGAATGCAGTTGTCATCTATCAAACACAAAAAAGTAGTAGAAGGCTCTTCCAATGGACGGTTTGAAGCAGGTTGGTAATCCTTATTTATTTTGATAAAATGGTTATTGAAACTGATTATAATGGATAAACCTTTTCATTACCTGCAGTTCAGGAGAAACTTGATCAGCTGCTGGATGGAGACGGGGGAATAAGCAAAAGAAAAGTAAATACTGAATATTGGAGCCAATAAACATAATATTCCAAATATGTACATTTATTCAGAAGCTTGTGCATGCATGCATGCTCTAGTGTGCTTTCTAACAGATAATGTTGGTTATTTAACAAAGCAAGAAATGTCAACCTCTACTGCTGTAATATCTTAATTTTATTGTTGTTTATTTGTCTTCCATCGTATTCTCTTTCTTCAAATTTGTTACTTGTTCCTAAAAGCCTTTATATTGGTTGTATTATTGTGCTTTTACCCGGGCAGTTTTATGGTTTATCAATTTTCACCATTTGAGTACCCCCTCACCCCTCCCTTTTTCTTGGAACAGGATGCCTCCAAAGGCTACTTGAAGCTTTTGCTTCTTTCTGGGGCATCAGGTGATAGAATCAATGGTGAAGCAATTCAAAGGTCCTCACTTCTTTGCCTTTTTTGTTTCTTCATTAGTATATTTTCTCTTCATTAAGGACATGTTATACAGGCTTGTCCTATATGTATTCATGCTTTATGGACATGTAAATACTTTGTAAAGGAAATTTTAAACTTTTGTTGCAGCAATCGAGATCTTTCCATGATCCTTGATGCCCTTCTGAAAACAAAATCTAGAGCAGTGCTGAATGCTATAATTAACAAAAATGGTAATCTATACTTGTTTTGTATGTAATGCAATTTCCCCCCTTATATCTGGAATGTGTAAACTCATCATACCTTTGGTTGTGTCTAAAATTAACTATAGCTTTGTCTTTCAGGTTTACAGATGTTACATAACATAATGAAGCAGTACAGGCAGGACTTCAGAAAAACTCCAATACTACGAAAGCTTCTTAAGGTGCTTAGATGTGAAATTACTAATATTTAAGTTGTTTGTTATCTGCATCTTTCCTAAGAGGTTATGGATATTTCAATCTGATATTTGAATTTCATGCCATTTAATCAATAATTTGTTGTCTGCTGTAAACTGAAATTATAGAGCCTGGGTTGTGAATTTGAATTGTTAGCTTGTTGTCTATGTTCAAGTAAGATTGTATCCCAGACATCAATTGTATGGGGCCACTTTAGTCCCGAAGTCAGATATATAGAAACATTGAAGTAATTTTGTTTGTTTATTTTTTTTCAAAGGAGGATAGCACTCAAAGCAGTGTAATTTACCTTCTAATTTCAGAGATGCGTATTTTTACTATACATCTAAAGGAGTGCGCTACCTTTCCTCGCGATGCTAAAATGGGGAGGATTTGCTGCAATACTAGTGTTGTTCTTGCCGAACAATAGAAATCCTTTAATTAATTTTGTGTTGAATTCACTGCATATTTTATGATTGGGTATGATGCTGTTTGTTCTGTTTACCAAAAACATGAAAGCATATTTTGTTACTTGTCCTATGGCCATGTGTTGACATTTGCGTGATGTTAATGCATGTTCTTCCTTCCCCTTCATTTAGATTTTGGCTAATTTCTCTAATCATACAGTTTGAATGTTTGAATATAGCGAAGGTTCAATCTGTTAATTATTGATTAGGTCATAGGTTTGACTGTCCTATACGCTTCATTAAGTTGATAGCTTGTACATCCTACTCTTATCTTTGCTGTCCTCCTTTCTCCGTGCTCTCTATTTATAGTGAAGTGAGTATAAATAAAATATAGGGCACATGCCTAATCAACTTTTTTTTCCAGGTCTTAGAGTACCTAGCAACAAGCAAGATATTGACATCTGAACATATCAATGGTGGTCCTCCTGGCCAGGGAATGGAAAGGTAATAAAATTTCAAATTTTACCCCTTCTCCCTGAATTCATAGAAGCAATTTTAAGAGAATTGGTTAACTTGTAGTAATTACTGTCCTTTGGCACTGAGCAAGGTATTAGTTTTAATTTATAACCTCTCTTCCACAACTGTAACATCCCGCATAATTAGTAATATACATAAGTACTATATGTTATAGGTACATGTGTAGAATTCGGATTTATGGTGTAGGTTTAATGGCTTGCGAATTGTTGATCTTTATCCTTGGATTAGACTAAGGTAAGTATTTAAATTAAAATCATAGGAGGGGGCTCATGTAGGCATGTGAAATGTATTAAAATCATATGAGTAATGTGAGTGTGTGTTAGAAGGCTTTAGTGTTTATTGGACTTTGGAAGTGGGCTAGTGTGTGTGTGGACTTGCCATCCTTAGACTTGTCTTATTGGATCCATCAAGTTCAGCCCAAGTCAAACCCACACATATTCCCTAAGCCTTGTCCAACAAGGATTGTTTGTGCACCAAGGCACCTTCACATGGCTTGATGTAATTTCCTTCTCATTCATGCGCACAAGGGGTAGCAAATACTTAGAAAAACCTGTCAATCTTTCCTCTTGTTTGACCGCCACCTCACTTGGCTTGTGCATCACTTGATCTCAACTTCATTGCATGAAAGACACATGTACCATTTAGCATGATTTTAGGCTGCATTTTCCTTCATTTTGGCGCACATGGGGGGGAGTCTTGGATCAGATTTTTTATGACACAAATCTGTCTTGAGTGTTGACCAAGTGAACCACCTTACACCTTCCATCATGAGGCTGCAATGTGCAGATTTTTGCATGCTTTTGGCAGCCCATCATGAGCCAAATCTGCCCTTGCTTCCACATGCATCATAAGTAGGATCTTGGGGCTGCATCTTCATCATTTTATGCGCACTAGGACAGCTCCAAATCAGGGTCTAGGCTGCCACAAATGACACCTCCTTCCACTCCTCCATGTACGCAAGACTTGGCTGTTTGTGCAGAAATTTTTCTGACTTAGGACAGCTTTCAAAACTGAACATATCTCCCCTCACCTCCTTGCATGTGCATAGAGTAACTTAGAAGCAAACCCTTTGCTTGTTCAGCCCTTGTGTGCAGCCCCATCTCCTCAAGTAATCAGATTTTTCATGATGGTTAATCATAGCAACTTCTCCTCCCTTTCCCTTTAAATTTGCGCATAAGGAAGGGGCTGGCTTCATGTGCAAGTGCAGCCAACTCTCCTCCTCCTCCTCACTCTCTCTAGCCGCACCAACAAGCTTCCTTGGAGCAAGAGGACTTTGCCAAGCCAACTCCCTCCTTCCCTCACCTCAACCGTGACCATACACCAAGCTAGTGCAAGCCTTGTTCCTCAACCTTGAAGCTGTCCTAGTGTGTTCATCCTCACCTTGTTGCGCATAGATCACCATAGGAAGTGAGGACTTGTTGTGAAGTAAAGCTAGAAGGAGGTGTGTGATTCTTGACCAAGGAGTGTGTGCTACAAGAGGTAGGCCTTGAACTTAGAACACTTTCATTGTGTAACCATGTGTGTGTGCTTAAATGTATCCTTGATTATGTGTGGTTTTGGATTCAAGTATGAGCATGATAAAAGTAGAATGATGGAGCTATTTCATGATGATTTGTATGCATAAAAATCTCATGGTTATGTTCAAACTCATGCCACTGTTTTCTTGTATGGATATGCCACTGTTTTGAAGAGAAATGTGCCACTGTTTCCCTTTGAATGTGCCACTGTTTTGAAGATGAAATGCCCACTGTTTCGGTTCCTCAAAATCACCATTCAAATGCCACTGTTTCTGCACATATATGCCACTGTTTCTGCACATTATATGCCACTGTTTCTGCACATTATATGCCACTGTTTCTGCACATATATGCCACTATTTCTGCACATTATATGCCACTGTTTCTGCACATTATATGCCACTGTTTCTGCACATATATGCCACTGTTTCTGCACATTATATGCCACTGTTTCTGCACATTATATGCCACTGTTTCTGCACATATATGTCACTGTTTTAGTGCATTATAAGCCACTGTTTCTGCATAAAAACACTCACTGTTTTAGTCATCATATGCCACTATTTTTATGCATAATATGCCACTGTTTTAGTCATCAAATGTCACTGTTTCTATGCTTAAAATGCCACTGTTTTTATGCATAAAAGGCCACTGTTTTAGTCATCAAATGTCACTGTTTCTATGCTTAAAATGCCACTGTTTTTATGCATAAAAGGCCACTGTTTTAGTCATCAAATGCCACTGTTTCTATGCATAAAATGCCACTGTTTTATGCATAAAAGGCACTGTTTTAATCATCATATGCCACTGTTTTTATGCATAATATGCCACTGTTTTAGTCACCATATGCCACTGTTTATATGCATAAAATGCCACTGTTTTAGCCATAATATGCCACTGTTTCAATGTCCAAAAACCTAGACTTATGCCACTGTTTTGAAGTCCAAAGTGCCACTGTTTCTGTTTTAAAGCGTTCACTGTTTCTGCTGTATGTTTACTGTTTTCCTGCTGTAAAACGTCACTGTTTCTGTCCACTGTTTTTAAGGAAAATACTACTGTTTCTGTTCACTGTTTTAAAAGAACAACTCACTGTTTCTGCTCACTGTTTTAAGCACAAACGTCACTGTTTTGCTGCTGTAAACACTGTTGTATGCTCACTGTTTTTCCACTGTAAAACACTGCTGTATGCTCACTGTTTTTGCTGCTGTAAGACACTGCTGTATGCTCTCTGTTTCTGCTGTAAATAGCCACTGTAAATGATTAGTTGTAATTGATTTAGGTGCGCTTAAGAAGTGAGATACTTCGCTGCTGTTTGGTAATATTTAAGACACGCAAAGGTAAGTGTCAGGCGATATTGCCTAATGTGACTATTGACTACTGGTATAAAATTGTGACATGATGCTCCATATGCCGTAAAAATATTATGTTCCATTATGATGAAAGGAAACTGCCAAAAAATGTGCCGTGATGGCTATATGATTATGAGGTAAAGACGTTATGTGGCAGCATAACGCATATGAAAGGTATATAAGCATGCATCTTACATCATACCGCATTTTTACGCCTTGTGTGTGAAAGCATAGCATGACATGCATGTATCAAGATCATATAGGCCTTGTGTAGAATAGTTATGTACAGGACCATGTGTTTGAGCAAGCATCATATAGGCATCCCCAAGGTACCGGGGTATGGGACACTTGGCATCAGTCCGCATAGGCCCACAGTTGGAATCCACATGGAGCTCAGGTGCCAAGGGTATAATTGATTCCACTGTGAAGTGCGCGCGCGACGGTGCTAAAAGCGCAAAGGAAAGGCGTTATATACGCAATATATGAATATGATAAAAAGGAAAAGGGAACAAGGATATGTTGAAGTGACTGTTTATGATTTTGTGCCTAGTTAATACTGTTATATTACTGGTTTTGTTGCCACACTACTGGGATTATTCTCACCCCTTCGGGGCTGCTATTTTTCCAAAATGGCAGGAGGACGTAAAAGCATTTGAAGGAGTAATGTTTTGGCTGTTGCTTGCTGATGCGTGGACTATCTCTGTTGCTGTTTGTTTAATTGGATGACTGTAATGATTAATGTTTTGGTACTCTTGGATGACTGTAGTCTTTATCATCTTTATGTTAGCTTGAACTTTTATGAACAGCGGCTATTTTGGAAAACCTTTGTGAAAAGAATTTAAGTGCTGAAATTTTTATACGGATTTGTATACTGCTATGAGATCCTTTGTTAGCTCATGTGACGTTAACGACTCTAATTCCGCTTAGCGAACGACTCTCTTGGATGCATACAAGGGAGGGCGTTACACTAATTGGTATCAGAGCAGTTTGGTCCATGGATTTGCTTGTGTTTGATTGAATTGATTGTTGATTGTGCTTATCTGCTGATTGACTGTCTAAATGTGCTATAGTTTAAGTATATGTATTAGCTAGTATAGTTAGATTGTTAGGACTGTTCTGTGATAAGACACGGATGCATAGCTAACTTGTCCGAATTGAACTCGAGTACCTACTTGGGACTGCTGCCATGAATAACTTGCGGTGAGCCTGATCAACTCATTTCCTGATATTGTGAGTGCAGAATCATGGCGGGTGGTCGCGGTTCAACTCGGGGAAGGACTGGCGATGCGGAAGAGGATCTTATCACTACCATTGGGGGACTGGCAACGTTTATCCAGAATATGAGCCAAGAATGGCGCGATCATAGGCAACAGAATCAGAACCAACCCCCACTGCATGAAAATGCAGAAGAAATTGCCCGTCGGATGTTGAAAGACTTCCGCAACTTCCAACCACCTACCTTTGAGGGTGAAGACAACCCCGAGGCTGCAGCGAAGTGGTTGCAGATGATTGAGCATATTTTCGAACGTATGGCATGCCCAGAAGCACAGAAGACTGAGTACGCGTCGTACCAGCTGATGGGAGAAGCCTTAACATGGTGGACTGGTGCGAGGGCTCTGCTGAGAGCTCAGGACGTGGAACTAACATGGGCTGTGTTCAGACAAGTATTTTCCTAAGGCAATGAGAAGAATGAAGCACACTGAACTGCTGTCACTCCGGCAGGATAACTTGACGGTCAATGAGTACATTGCAAAATTTGGGCAGCTGATCGAGTACGCCAACTTTGATCGGAACATTTATGATGAAGAATGGCAGGTGGAGAAGTTCGAAAGCGGATTACACCCGGAGATCCGTAAGCTCATCTTAACGACGGCTAATCGTACGCTTCCGGAACTCATCAACCAGAGTCGTCAGGCAGAAGGAATCATTATGGAGGCCAAGAACTTGAACAAGCCACCACCACAATTCCACGGAGGAAACCGAGCAGGCAGATTCTTCAGGACGGCACCTGGTAGGGGTCGAGGCAGAGGCATGCAGTTGCAGGCACGGCCTGGAAATTTTAAGAGAAACTTTACGGTGGGGCAATCGTCGACTGGACGTCAGGGCGCGACTGTTTGTGCTACGTGTGGAAAGAATCACTTTGGAGTTTGTCGCAAGAACAACAATGCATGTTTCAGATGTGGCCAGCAAGGACATTTTGCTTACAAGTGCCCCCAGAACGCTGACCAACAGCCTCCGCAAGCACGGGTGTTCACATTGGATGCAAATGAAGCGCAGAAGTTTCCCAACCTGATCAAAGGTAATGTCACTTTGAATGGTCACCCAATTTCTGTTATCTTTGATTCTGGAGCGTCTGGCTCTTTTATGGCAAAGCATACTGCCTTGAGAATAGGCATCACCCCAACCCCGTTACCTTATGAGTTACACATCAGCACGCCTACTGGAGGATCGTGCACAGCCTCAGAGATCTGCAGAGGTGTTACCTTGCAGTACGAAGGGAACACGTATACAGTTAATTTGGTGGTCCTGCCGGTATTCAACTTCGATGTGATTATCGGTATGGACTGGTTGACGGAAAACGGGATAACGTTGGATTGTCGAGCGGGGAAAGTCGTTGTTCCTGCGAAAGATGGTAATTTTCAACCTTTCTCTCTCATTTCCTTATTGCAAGTTAGAAAAGAGCTCCGCAAGGGAGCAGCAGGGTATCTTTTGTCGATCGAGGCTGAGACCTCGGTTGACAATCAAATTCAGAATGTACCGGTAGTTAGAGAATTCGAGGAGGTATTCCCAGATGAAATACCTCGATTGCCTCCTCATAGGGAAATAGAATTTTCGATCGAACTTGTTCCTGGAGTTGGACCAATCTCCATTGCCCCGTATCGCATGGCACCTTTGGAACTGCGCGAGTTGAAGAAGCAGATAGAAGAGCTTTTGGCTAAGGAATTCATCAGACCGAGTACCTCCCCATGGGGTGCTCCAGCCATCTTGATTAAGAAGAAGGATGGAAGTTTACGTCTGTGTGTAGATTACCGTCAGCTGAACAAAGTAACGGTGAAGAATAAGTATCCGCTACCGAGGATCGACGATTTGATGGACCAGCTGAGAGGAGCCAGAGTCTTTTCCAAGATAGATTTACGATCGGGATACCATCAGATCCGGGTCAAACCGGAGGATATTCCGAAAACCGCTTTTAGGACTCGTTATGGGCACTACGAATATCAGGTGATCCCATTCGGACTTACGAATGCTCCAGCGTTATTGTATTTATCGACGATATCCTGATTTACTCAGCCAATGAAGAGCTGCACGCGGAACATCTGAGGATTGTCTTGCAAATCTTGAAGGAGAAGCAGTTGTACGCGAAATGGTCGAAGTGCGAGTTTTGGCTCAAAGAGGTCCAGTTTCTGGGCCATGTCATTTCATCAGAAGGTATCGCGGTGGACCCCAGCAAAGTTGAAGCTGTCATGAATTGGGAACGACCCAAGACTGTCACCGAAGTAAGAAGTTTCTTAGGTCTGGCTGGATATTATCGAAGGTTTATCCAGAATTTCTCTCAGATAGTGCAACCTCTTACCCGTCTCACTCGGAAGGACAAGCCTTTTGAGTGGACTGAAGCTTGTGAAGAATGTTTCTTGGAACTAAAGAGCAGATTGACAAGTGCTCCCGTACTCACGATTCCGGATCCTACTCAAAAGTTCGAAGTTTACTGCGATGCGTCGCTGAAAGGACTTGGATGCGTGTTGATGCAGGATCGTATGGCGGTAGCTTACGCATCTCGACAACTAAAGCCTCACGAGGAAAATTATCCTACGCACGATTTGGAGTTAGCAGCTATAGTGTTCGCACTTAAAATCTGGAGGCACCACTTGTATGGCTCGCAGTTTGACGTGTTCAGCGATCATAAGAGTTTGAAGTACTTGTTCGATCAGAAGGAGTTGAATATGCGGCAACGTCGGTGGATGGAATTTCTGAAGGACTACGATTTCGAACTTAAATACCACCCAGGAAAGGCAAACGTGGTAGCTGACGCCCTGAGTAGGAAGACACTGCACACTGCAATTCTGATGATGGAAGAGCTGAAATTGTTTGAGGCCTTTCGAGACTTGAACTTATCGGTAGACGAGAGAGGGAACAGCATAAGATTGGGAAATATAAAGGTGGAGAACGAATTGATCAGTAGAATTAAGGAGGCTCAGAAAGATGAAGAGTTAGTCCGTGATTTGGTTGGTAACCAAGATGTTGTAAAGGATGAGAATGATGTTTGGAGATTTCAAGGACGGCTGGTCGTGCCGAATGAAGAGTTGAAACAAGAAGTTTTACAGGAGGCTCACAAGGGTAAGTATGCAGTTCATCCAGGATCCACGAAGATGTACCATGATTTGAAGACCTCGTTTTGGTGGCCGGGTATGAAGCGGGAGATTGCGGAGTATGTATCTCGGTGCTTAACTTGCCAGAAGGTGAAGTACGAACATCAGAGACCTTCGGGACTTCTTCAACCTTTGGAGATTCCCGAATGGAAGTGGGACAGTATTGCGATGGATTTTGTAGTTGGACTTCCTCGGACGCGAGAAGGATATGATTCTATCTGGGTGATTGTTGATCGTTTAACGAAGTCAGCTCATTTCTTGCGTGTTAGAACCACGTATGATACAGAGAGGCTTGCTAAAATTTATCTGCAGGAGATTGTGAAGCTGCATGGAGTTCCTACGAGTATTGTCAGTGATCGTGATCCCAAGTTTACATCTAAGTTTTGGGAATCCTTTCAAAGAGCATTAGGGACCCAATTGAGGTTGAGTACTGCTTATCATCCGCAGACCGATGGTCAAACAGAACGCACCATTCAAGCCTTAGAGGACATGTTGCGAGCATGTGTTTTGGAGTTAGGAGGCAGCTGGGATAACTATCTTTCTTTGATTGAATTCGCTTACAACAATAGTTACCATTCCAGTATTCAGATGGCACCGTATGAAGCGTTGTATGGGAGAAAATGCAGATCCCCTTTATGTTGGAATGAAGTAGGTGAGCGAAGTATGTTAGGACCTGATCTAATTCAAGAGACATCCGAACAGGTAAAGAAGATTCGGGAGAATATGCAGCGGGCTCAGGCCAGACAGAAGAGTTATTACGACAAGCGTCATAAGCCTCTATCTTTCGAAGTCGGAGATCATGTGTTCTTGAGAATCACTCCTACTTCGGGACTCGGAAGGAGAATGGGAGTAAAGAAGTTAAGTCCACGGTACTTAGGACCGTATCTGATTATGGACCGGATTGGAGAGTCTGCATACCGGTTGGCTTTACCACCCAATCTGTCAGGAATTCACAATGTATTTCATGTGTCGCAGCTACGGAGGTATCTCTCTGATCCATCCCACGTATTACAGCCGGAAGAAGTGGAACTAAAGGAAAATCTGACGTATCAAGTGCAACCGTTGCAAATTCTTGAAAGATCCGTCAAGCGACTCCGTTCTAAAGAGATTCCGTTGGTGAAAGTATTATGGAACAACAGATCAGCAACTGAAGCCACCTGGGAGCGCGAGGACGACATTCAGAAACGCTATCCAGAACTGTTTAGCTCTTAAGTAAGTTTATTTTGCGGACAAAATTCCTATTTGGTGGGGAGAGTGTAACATCCCGCATAATTAGTAAAATACATAAGTACTATATGTTATAGACGTGTGTGTAGATTTCGGATTTATGGTGTAGGTTTGATGGCTTGCGAATTGTTTGATCTTTATCCTTGGATGAGACTAAGGTAATTAATTAAATTAAATCGTAAGAGGATGCATATGTAGACATGTGAATTTAATTTTATGAGTAATGTGAGTGTGTGTTAGAAGGCTTTAGTATTTAGTGGACTTTAGAAGTGGGCTAGTGTGTGTGGACTTGCCACTTTTGAACTCATGTGGTTGGATTCTTTGTGTGGTCAATGGCCCAAAGAGGACTCTTGGATCAATCTTGTTCAGCCCAAATTAAATCCACACCTAAGTCCCTAAGCCTTGTCCAACAAGGATGTCTTGTGTACCAAGGAACCTTCACATGGCAACCCTTCTACCACCCTTTCATGCGCACAAGAGAGTGTGATTAAGGACTTTGAAATCTGCCATTTTCCCTTGTTAAACCGCCACCTCACCTTGCTTATGCATAACTTGATTTCAATTTCATTGCATGGAAGACACATGTACCATTTAGCATGATATTAGGCTGCATCTTCCTTCATTTTGGCGCACATGGGGGGAGTCTTGGAGCAGATTTTTCTATGACACAAAACTGCCTAACTTGTTGACTTGGAGAACCCTCTTGCACTTCCATCATGAGACTGATTTGTGCAGATTTTTGGCAAGCTTTTTGCAGCCCATCATGAGCCAAACCTGCCTTGTTTTCACATGCATCATAAGTAGGGTCTTGGGGCTGCATGTTCATCATCTTGTGCGCATAGGGACAGCTCCAAAATCAGAATTTGGGCTGCCACAAATCTGCACTCATGATGCACCTCTTTCTCTCTCATCATTTGCGCACCTAGGCTGCCTAAATGCAGATTTTTGGCTGCCACCTAGTTGAATTACTTGTTGACTTAGTGAACCTCTTGCATGTGCTCATGATGCACCTCTTCCACTCCATCTTATGCGCATAGCTTGGTCAATTGTGCAGAAATTTCTCTGACTTTGGACAGCCTCCAAATCTGATCATATCTCTCCTCACTCCTTGCATGTGCATAGAGTAATTTAGAAGCAAACCCTTTGCTTGTTCAGCCCTTGTATGCAGCCCCATCCCCTCAAGTAATCAGAATTTTTCATGATGGTTAATCATAGCAACTTCTCCTCCCTTTCCCTTTAAATTTGCGCATAAGGAAGGGGCTGGCTTCATGTGCAAGTGCAGCCAACTCTCCTCCTCCTCCTCACTCTCTCTAGCCGCACCAACAAGCTTCCTTGGAGCAAGAAGACTTTGCCAAGCCAACTCCCTCCTTCCCTCACCTCAACCGTGACCATACACCAAGCTAGTGCAAGCCTTGTTCCTCAACCTTGAAGCTGTCCTAGTGTATTCATCCTCACCTTGTTGCGCATAGATCACCATAGGAAGTGAGGACTTGTTGTGAAGTAAAGCTAGAAGGAGGTGTGTGATTCTTGACCAAGGAGTGTGTGCTACAAGAGGTAGGCCTTGAACTTAGAACACTTTCATTGTGTAACCATGTGTGTGTGCTTAAATGTATCCTTGATTATGTGTGGTTTTGGATTCAAGTATGAGCATGATAAAAGTAGAATGATGGAGCTATTTCATGATGATTTGTATGCATAAAAATCTCATGGTTATGTTCAAACTCATGCCACTGTTTTCTTGTATGGATATGCCACTGTTTTGAAGAGAAATGTGCCACTGTTTCCCTTTGAATGTGCCACTGTTTTGAAGATGAAATGCCCACTGTTTCGGTTCCTCAAAATCACCATTCAAATGCCACTGTTTCTGCACATATATGCCACTGTTTCTGCACATTATATGCCACTGTTTCTGCACATTATATGCCACTGTTTCTGCACATATATGCCACTGTTTCTGCACATTATATGCCACTGTTTCTGCACATTATATGCCACTGTTTCTGCACATATATGCCACTGTTTCTGCACATTATATGCCACTGTTTCTGCACATTATATGCCACTGTTTCTGCACATATATGTCACTGTTTTAGTGCTCAAATGCCACTGTTTCTGCATAAAAAACACTCACTGTTTTAGTCATCATATGCCACTGTTTTTATGCATAATATGCCACTGTTTTAGTCATCAAATGTCACTGTTTCTATGCTTAAAATGCCACTGTTTTATGCATAAAAGGCCACTGTTTTAGTCATCAAATGTCACTGTTTCTATGCTTAAAATGCCACTGTTTTTATGCATAAAAGGCCACTGTTTTAGTCATCAAATGCCACTGTTTCTTATGCATAAAAAAGGCCACTGTTTTAATCATCATATGCCACTGTTTTTATGCATAATATGCCACTGTTTTAGTCACCATATGCCACTGTTTATATGCATAAAATGCCACTGTTTTAGCCATAATATGCCACTGTTTCAATGTCCAAAAACCAAGACTTATGCCACTGTTTTGAAGTCCAAAGTGCCACTGTTTCTGTTTTAAAACGTTCACTGTTTCTGCTGTATGTTTACTGTTTTCCTGCTATAAAACGTCACTGTTTCTGTCCACTGTTTTTAAGGAAAATACTACTGTTTCTGTTCACTGTTTTAAAAGAACAACTCACTGTTTCTGCTCACTGTTTTAAGCACAAACGTCACTGTTTTGCTGCTGTAAACACTGTTGTATGCTCACTGTTTTGCTGCTGTAAACACTGCTGTATGCTCACTGTTTTTGCTGCTGTAAGACACTGCTGTATGCTCTCTGTTTCTGCTGTAAATAGCCACTGTAAATGATTAGTTGTAATTGATTTAGGTGCGCTTAAGAAGTGAGATACTTCGCTGCTGTTTGGTAATATTTAAGGCACGCAAAGGTAAGTGTCAGGCGATATTGCCTAATGTGACTATTGACTACTGGTATAAAATTGTGACATGATGCTCCATATGCCGTAAAAATATTATGTTCCATTATGATGAAAGGAAACTGCCAAAAAATGTGCCGTGATGGCTATATGATTATGAGGTAAAGACGTTATGTGGCAGCATAACGCATATGAAAGGTATATAAGCATGCATCTTACATCATACCGCATTTTTACGCCTTGTGTGTGAAAGCATAGCATGACATGCATGTATCAAGATCATATAGGCCTTGTGTAGAATAGTTATGTACAGGACCATGTGTTTGAGCAAGCATCATATAGGCATCCCCAAGGTACCGGGGTATGGGACACTTGGCATCAATCCGCATAGGCCCACAGTTGGAATCCACATGGAGCTCAGGTGCCAAGGGTATAATTGATTCCACTGTGAAGTGCGCGCGCGACGGTGCTAAAAGCGCAAAGGAAAGGCGTTATATACGCAATATATGAATATGATAAAAAGGAAAAGGAACAAGGATATGTTGAAGTGACTGTTTATGATTTTGTGCCTAGTTAATACTGTTATATTACTGGTTTTGTTGCCACACTACTGGGATTATTCTCACCCCTTCGGGGCTGCTATTTTTCCAAAATGGCAGGAGGACGTAAAAGCATTTGAAGGAGTAATGTTTTGGCTGTTGCTTGCTGATGCGTGGACTATCTCTGTTGCTGTTTGTTTAATTGGATGACTGTAATGATTAATGTTTTGGTACTCTTGGATGACTGTAGTCTTTATCATCTTTATGTTAGCTTGAACTTTTATGAACAGCGGCTATTTTGGAAAACCTTTGTGAAAAGAATTTAAGTGCTGAAATTTTTATACGGATTTGTATACTGCTATGAGATCCTTTGTTAGCTCATGTGACGTTAACGACTCTAATTCCGCTTAGCGAACGACTCTCTTGGATGCATACAAGGGAGGGCGTTACAACTTTAGTCCCGAAGTCAGATATATAGAAACATTGAAGTAATTTTGTTTGTTTATTTTTTTTCAAATGAGGATAGCACTCAAAGCAGTGTAATTTACCTTCTAATTTCAGAGATGCGTATTTTTACTATACATCTAAAGGAGTGCGCTACCTTTCCTCGCGATGCTAAAATGGGGAGGATTTGCTGCAATACTAGTGTTGTTCTTGCCGAACAATAGAAATCCTTTAATTAATTTTGTGTTGAATTCACTGCATATTTTATGATTGGGTATGATGCTGTTTGTTCTGTTTACCAAAAACATGAAAGCATATTTTGTTACTTGTCCTATGGCCATGTGTTGACATTTGTGTGATGTTAATGCATGTTCTTCCTTCCCCTTCATTTAGATTTTGGCTGATTTCTCTAATCATACAGTTTGAATGTTTGAATATAGCGAAGGTTCAATCTGTTAATTATTGATTAGGTCATAGGTTTGACCGTCCTATACGCTTCATTAAGTTGATAGCTTGTACATCCTAATCTTTTCTTTGCTGTCCTCCTTTCTCCGTGCTCTCTATTTATAGTGAAGTGAGTATAAATAAAATATAGGGCACATACCTAATCAACTTTTTTTTCCAGGTCTTAGAGTATCTAGCAACAAGCAAGATATTGACATCTGAACATATCAATGGTGGTCCTCCTGGCCAGGGAATGGAAAGGTAATAAAATTTCAAATTTTACCCCTTCTCCCTGAATTCACTGAAGCAATTTTAAGAGAATTGGTTAACTTGTAGTAATTTCTGCCCTTTGGCACTGAGCAAGGTATTAGTTTTAATTTATAACCTCTCTTCCACAACCTTTTTTGTTTTGGCTAGTATGATCGACACAAGCTAAAAAAAAAAAGGTTATTGTCGAGTGCTTAGAAGCATGAAATATGCTATAATCAACGTTTTCCTATTCCATAATTTCGGGAGAAGGGGGTATGAAATTGATGATATAGAGTATGCATGATTCTGGAATAATTAAAAAGGTCGGGCAGCTGCTTATCATTAATATCTTAGTATGTCAAGCTTATTTTATGTATAATGACCTGAAGAGATTGTAGACAACGGGAAAATGTTGAATCTCCCATAAAATAATTTTTTGGTATTTTACTCATACAAACAACACTTTGAAGAGTAAGCAATATATTCATGTGGCATTTTTTGGTCATTAGTATTAAGTATATGATATTCCTGTTGTGGATGAAATATTAAAGAATTTGGGTCTCATATATGTATTTTTCCTATTGGGATGAATGCTTTTCTTGGTACTCGAGTATATAGATTTTTGTTTTATGGATCCAACTTGTAGTTTTCTATAATTTTGTAGTTTTTCTTAAATCTTGATTGTGGAATCATGTATTTCATTACTTCCAATCTTCAAATTGCTTGCATTTCCCCCCTGATTTGGAGAGATGTTGTGATTATTCACCCCCTGCATATTAACTGCACTATTCTCTTCCGTTGAAATTGTTCTGTTGCTCTCTAAGTTCTATTCTTTTACTAACAATTGGTTTTATGTTCAGCTTTGGGGAGTCAATGTTGTCTCTGACTGAGCATGATGACAAACAGGTAGGTGTTATGCTAACTTTTCATTTCTTCTGTGTATTGATGTTGGGTCAGTCCGGTCATGTGTATTCCCTCCTCCCAAAACATGCTGTTAGGGGACTTTTTTAATCATGTTTAAATTTTTGAGTATTTTCATTGTTTTGTTTGCACTTGTAGGTTCATCAAATTGCTCGAAACTTCCGGGACAGATGGATTCGCAGACCTGTCAGAAAACATGGCTATATGGACAGGGATGATAGTAGGGTGGAATATCACAGAAGTTTCAATTGTAACAGGTTTTCAGCATCACATAATCATAGACATCATCAGGATGCAAGACCTACACAAGCAATTGATTGTGGTCAGCAGCCAATGCTTGTCACAACTTCAGTAGATGCCAGAGCCCAGGAGGGCTGCTCTGCACAGTCTCTAGGTGGGGCTGAAATCAAAGGGGCAAAAAAAGGGAAGCGCAAAAGCCGATGGGATCAACCAGCCGAGACAAATTCACATTCTAATACTAGTAATGCTATGGCAATTGATCAGCCTGCTGAAGTTAAGCAGTGGGATACCAGTGGTCTGGTTAATTGTTGCTCAGATGATATGATTCTCAGCGCAACTGGTGCTAACCCTGAAGACATGAACCATCCATGCGAAGACAATAAACACATTGCTAAACGGTTGAAGGAAGATTCGAGTGATTTGGGAAGGAGGTACTTTAGACAGCAGAAATGGAATAATTCAAAAATACACTGACCATGGTTCAGGAGGAATGGATGGCAAAGTAATGGGAACAACACTAGTGGTGGTGATGTGTGTAGTATGGATGTAGATGTACCAAAAGAGTCAAAAGAAATTATTTTTTGTTTTCTTTTTTCTTCCATATACTTTTATGTACTCTCAATTCATTTGTTCCCGAATCTATTATTCAATGAAAATTTCATTCAATTTCAGCATTCTTCTCCTTTTTATACACTGTACCTGGGGTATCATGCTGTTCTTAATACTAATCTGCCCAAGCCTCCAGGAGGTAGGTGTTTCTCTTGTATTGTATTCCTCTCAGAAAATAGAAAACCTGTGACGGTAATACACAGCATTGATGAGACAAGTATTGAAATATTTATTGAAACATTTCTCCTTGCTCTCGTGATTGAGACTAAATACAGATGAATATTATGCCTACGGGTATAAATTGAGAGATTGTATTCCTTATCTTTATTTACAAATAAGTAAAGATAATGAATTAATTCCCTAGCTATCATCTAACTTGCGTCTGATTTATTATTTGAACCCAGAAAGTCAGTTATTTACTTAATGGGTCATTTATCTCTTTCTTTTTTAAAGTTGGTTCTTTAGTTTTCTGAGAGCAAGTATTTATATGGTTCAAAAGCTTCAAAATTATACCTGTGAATGTATCAATAAATGGAGATGAAATGTTTGTTTTTGATGGGGCAATGTATGCATCGATTTCCTTTTTTCTCCCTTCTAGATTACAGATGGATTTATTGGTTGGCAGTTTTACTTTTGGTAAGGACCAGTGTATTATTCTGTTCTTATTATTCAATGAAAAACTTGTTTTATTCATAATTTGGTGCTTGATCTGGTGATTTTAATTGTTATGCTTCAATCTAGAATACGAATTTACGTTGTCTTAATAACAATTGCCGTTACAACTTTACTAGATGCTTTTTGAATTTACAGAATTTAAATGGAAACAGTTGCGTCAATCAGCATATTGAATAAATTGACAATTAATTAGTCCAACGGTGCTTGAACTTGATTAAATTAATTGAGATAAAAAAATTCCCCTAATTTTATGATGTAGAGTTGGAGAGGATCCATGTTTTCTAAGATTTAGAGGGTATATATAAAACAAAGATGCTACTTGCTCACTTAATTAAAGTTGATAAAGGAAAACGATAGTGATTAAGATTATAATCACATAGAAAACTCAAAAAAAAAGAGAGTAAATGATCTAAAGTCTTTGTATGAAAGAAAATTTAATTTAATTTCTTTGTGAGAAAGGATGAAAGAAAACTTTTGACCATTTATTTTAAATTTATGAAATTTCTATGAAAAATGAATTTTGTGCATAAGATTAAGAACTGATAAAAAAATTAATTTAAAATGAATTGATAAACCATAAATCAAACTTTATTTTCCCAAATAATGAGAGAGTATAGAAGATTAAAAAAAAAGCCCTTATTATTATTATTTTTAACATAAAGTTAGCACTACAGTTTGAAGCAAACTATCTAATTCCTCGTCATTATTAAGCCAGTCTTAGTAGTCTAAAATAAAGACTTTGGCCCACGTTCGTAGTTAAAATAGTAGATTAGGGGAATATATCATTGGCCAAACTTCCACCCCTTTTTCTTTCTCCATCTTCTTAGAGATTACAGTGTAAGTCAACCTAGCTATCACATTGTATCACAAGTAAATTCGCCTATAAATAAAAAATAAAAAAGAACAAATAAAATAAAACAAAAAATGGCCAATTTTATTTAGGTCAAAGTTTATTGTTCTCACAATCATAACTTTTCGTATGATGAACTCAATCATAACTTTTCATATGTTGAATTGGTTTTAATTCACTTACTTTTTTTCATCAATTTAAATTAAATGAACTTAATTATAATATGATTTACAAACAACTAAACATACTCGTAAATTAATTATTTTATTCAAATTATTCAAATCTTTAGCTTATAAAATTAACATAGTAACATTGAATAATCAAATGAGTGAAAATTATTTTTTTACAAATAATTATTAAATGACTTAAGCATTATGACTTGTACTTAATTATTATTATTTTTATGTTAATATGTTAATTTTGACTTGATTGGAGATTTTTTTTTTTGGAGAAAACTTGATTGGAGATTTAGATTAGTCGAGATGTGTGTAACCTCACAGGCCAACGGAATGAAATGTATTTTCATAATAATTAATTTACAATTTTTTGTGTAACCAGGTATATTTTGGAGATATAAATTTGAAGCGATAAAATAAAATTAGTCCATCAACTATAATTTAATCATCTTTGCATAATAAATAGGAATAAAAAAAGTTATATAATTTACTACTTAATGAATTTCAACACTTTTTTCTTATGTAAACATTAAACCACCAACGGGAAACGGAATATGGTAATGTAATAAACCTGTTCCTTATCATCATGACATCATCTGTAAGGTAGTTAGATCTGGGTTTGAGGATAGAATTGAAATAGGGAGAGATAGAGAGAAAGAGAGGGAAGTTGTCAAAAGATTTTCTGGATATTCTCATTCACGCCCCATCGGTGGGCTATATAGCTAATCTGTTACAATCCTCTTTCTTGTTTTTTCTGTTAATTTCGAATTACATAAAATAACAAGTAAAATACTAATTGGACCACTAGTTCATTGAAAATACTCCTTCAGGTATCCTGGTGGCCTCTTCTCACAGTTGGGCCTCTTAAGAACTAGCCCATTGGTTTGGTGTGACACATTCCATTTCCCATCAGAATTAATCTCGTCCTCGAGATGTTCTGGGTTGGGCTGAACGTCTGGCCCACTTGAGGTGTCGGTGGGAACTTTCTGGAGGTGTGAAGACAGAGGCATCCAGCTGTGCTCAACTAACGTTTGAGTGGTTGGGATTAGGGGTGCTGTGTCAGATGAATGACTCCCATTGGTTGGGTCTGGGTCCGCATTAATGAGATCCTCTATACCCAAAGCAACCAGTGGTTGGGTGGTCGTTTTCAAGGCAAAACTTGTCTTTCTCATTTCAGACTCATCACTCTTACCCTCGTCTCTTTGTAATCGAGTTGAAGCCTGGCCCTTTGAAAAATCTTTCTTTTTTTCCATGACTACACTTTCATCTTCCCAAGTGGACTCCTCCGGTGGCAGCCTTTGCCACTGCACCAGGACCTGTGGCGTCGCGCGTCATTGTTTCCAGATGACACGTCGTGACACAAACACACCCGGAGCATGCACCGGTGGTGAACTATGAAGAGCCGTTGGGAAAGCGTGGATCTGGGGCTTCCCGTGAGCAATGAAGGGTCGCAGTAGAGATACATGGAAGATTGGGTGAACACGTGAGTCATCCGGCAGTTGGAGACGATAGGCTACTGGCCCGATGCGCTCTAAAATCTCAAAGGGACCATAAAAACGGAGGCTAAGTTTGTGGGAAGATCGCCAGTGGACTGTAAGTTGGCGGTACGGTTGCAGCCTCAAAAGAACTTGATCTCCAACTTGAAAAGTGTAAGCTTCTTGTTTCTTATCTGCATGCATCTTCATGACAACTTGTGCTTTTCTTAAGTTTTGCTTTACTGATGCTAGGATCATAGAACGCTGGTGGAGATCAGTGTCCACTGCCTCTAACGGAGTAGAGCCCGTGGTGTAAGAACCCGCACCGCTAATTAAGGTAATTAGTGAATTAATTATAATAATTAGGACATATTTCCATAATTGACCTTAATAATTAATATTGGGCTTAGATAATTATACTGAGTGAGTAAAAATGCTGAAAGTCGCTTTTCGGAAGAAAAGCGCGGATACCGGTTCTGCTACTCGGTGTAAATGCGTACCGGAAAAGTATCCCGGAAAATTATAACGAACGCATGATAATTATTAGAATATTATGTAGGACTTGTAAAACAAGTTTCAGGTCAAAATAACGTAATCTGATGCCAGAACTGATACTGGCTATGGAAAAGCGCGTACCGGAAAGGTGCTCCGAAAAATAAAATAAAAATATGACAAATCTTAGAAAAATGCGTAGGTCTAGATTCCAAAGTTTGGGATCAAGATTTTTTACTTTGCTATTAAGGCTAATACTGCGCGTTATGGCTTAAGAGCCTATAAATACTAACCTTAGCGGGCACAAAACCCTAGGCAGCCTTGATCATACGTGAGGGGGGCTGTGTTTTCTGCTCAGCACTGTTCCATTCCTTTCCCTCAACCTTTGAGGATCAAGTCTTCACCTTTGGCTTGGTTTCTCCTCCTTCTTCCTTCCTATACACTTGTGAGCATCCTTGTGGGAGTGAGAGGAGTGTTCTTGGGCAGTGTCAACTGCTGTGTGTGTGAGGTTTGAGGGCTGTGTTGGTGACTTGAGTGGTTTGAGCCTTTGGCTTGGCATTGGTGGTGCCAAGGAGCCATCTTGTGGTGCAAGAACCCATCTTTGTGGTGCAAGAACCCATCTTTGTGGTGTCATTTTCGTGCTCCTACTTAGGCTGAGTTTGAAGTGTCTTGGGAGAGCTCCAAGAGCACACCTTGCTCTGTTTTGAGCTTTGGTAAGTTCCCTCACCTTTGATCTTAAGTTTTGATGCTTAAAGTTGATGTCTTGGCCATGTTTAATGAGTAAGCAAGAGGGTATAATGAGTATGAACCTAAAATAGATTAAAAATGCATGCCTTAACGTGTACATGTGTTAAAAGTTGGATCTTTGGGATGGATATTCACGAAATGCAGAAACTGCATTCTGTCGTGAGATATCCGGATATTTGTCGAACAGATATCCGGATATCGATATCCGGATATGGTATCCGAATATTGATATCCGGATATGGGACCTGGGTATCCGGATATGGAATATCCGGATATGTCCAGTGTGATATCCGGATATGGCATATCCGGATATGTCCCTTCTGATATCCGGATATCCTGGGTTCTCACAGAACAGTGGCCGTGCTATGTGAACAGTAAGCTAATGGGTGCGTGTGGACCCTTGATTAAGGAAGTTGAACTTCTGTAATTAATGAACTAAGTCAGAATCATATGATTAAGGGCTTATGACTTTGTTGGAAGCCTTAAGACGTAAAACATAAAGGAAAGGCGTAGTCTTTAAGTTGTATGCTTGTGATGCATAAATATTGATGTATTATTGGTCCATATCAGATTGTGATACTGCTATTTTTGGACTTGTGAGTGGTTGGACTCTTGGCTTGGATAGCTAGCTTGCAAGGTAAGCTTTCGTGTCCTCGGTTTAGCCATTTTGTTGTTCCACCATGTCCCATGGGGATGGGTTTATGCATGCTGTGTTACATGCTTTAATGTTTTGGAAATGCTGTTGAGCTATTTATATGCAATGTGCTTTTATAAGATGCATGTGGTGTCCACTTATACGGTAAGCCTGAGTATGTAGTACATACAAGATGGTGAGGCTGTGGGTGAGGTGCAGGTAGTGTCCTTGTACTCATGTAGGTATAGACGTATTCCTACATTTCTCTGGCCAGTAGATTTGATAAACACACATGGCATGATTAATTGCTGCATCGCATAGTTTTGGAACTTATATTGTAAATACTGTTTTTGAACTTATATTACACATGTAAGTGAGCTTGGGGTGGAAACTCCTTGAGGACCCCTTGTCTTACTGAGATTTCTTGTTTAGAGATCTCACCCCCACGTTTGGGGACGCTTATTTCAGGATCAGGTAATGTTGAGGGCTCAGGTGGCAGGAGGCCAGAGCTGAGTTGATATTATGATATGCTGTCCTGCTGGATTGACTATTGTTATGTTTTCCGCTTTGTTTGAGTTATATGTTGAGACTGTTATTGGGCATTGTTGCCTTATTTGGTGAGCATGGGGTTTGTCCATGCCACATGGTTTGACTATTGTCTTTTAATTTAATGTTGTAATTAAAGTATCAGGATTTTGACCCAGGCTACGTGTTGTAGTCCTGTGGCTTTAGATACTCACTTATTATTTATATATGAGGTATTCCAGTTAGTTGTCTTGCAATTTACATACAGGCAGTATTTTATGAAATTGATTAAGTAATCAAGTTGGTTAAGTTTAATGACGTCATAATTGATTAAAGAAAAAGTTATTCCACATTTTAATTAAGCGTGGCTTAATACGATAGTATGTTAACAATCCGGGTTAACACGGGTTGTTACATTTTATGGTATCAGAGCACTTTCTAGGGAAAAGCCTGTATGTATTGTAATAACTTAGGATGTGTCGTTGCGTGTCTACTTTGCGTTCTCTCTGATTGGTGCGTGTTATGATAATGCATATGTGACCACATGGCGTGGGCCTGATCAACTCATTCTTTGTGTAACTTGTGCAGAGTCATGGTGCCACCAAGGAGGAACACTAGTACGAGCGAGGATCAATCGGATCCTATCCTGGCTGCATTAGCTGAGATGCAGGTGGCCCGACTAGCCGACCAGGAAGCCACGAGGCTGGCAAACCAGGCGATGCTGGACGCTGTTCGAGATGCGAACCGGCGAGCCACGGCAGAGGTTCTGGAGGAGAACCGGATGGCCAACATGACTATGATGAGGGTCATGTTGGAGGAGTTGAGGGCTGGTCCTGCTGCTGGCCAGTGTCCTCCACCACCTCCACCGCCGCCACCGCCTCCACCTCCGCCTAGTCAACAGGAGGACACCCAGAGTCAGATGGGTGAGGGCAGTCACTTGACGGGGGCTATGCAGACTATCCCCGTATTTGCTGAGGATCGTGACGAAATCGATCGCCGGCTGAATGCTTTCCGCAAGCATAAGCCACCTTCTTTCGACGGATCTTATGATCCCATTGCTGCTGCCAGATGGCTACAAGCGCTGGATAAGATTTTCCAGATCATGCAGTGCACCGATCCGCGGAAGCTGTTGTTCGCCACTTACATGCTGGAGGGCGAGGCTCACGAGTGGTGGACCAACCTTTCTCACATCTACGAGATGCAGGGCCATGTGATGACGTGGCCATTCTTCGAGGAGAGCTTTCTGGGTCAGTACTTTCCTTATGACTCACAGGAGAGGAAGCAGGGAGAGTTTGACCGGTTGGTACAGGGCTCGTTGTCTGTCGACGAGTACCTGGCTAAGTTTAATGAGCTGGTCAAGTTCGCTCATTTCCGTATGGCAAGACCGACTCTCATTTTTCTTGCGGAAAAGTTCCGGAGGGGACTTAATGAGGACATTGCTGGACATCTTGCTGGTTCTGCTTCGAGAGACTTCGGAGCTTTAGTACAGCAGTGCCGCGACATTGAGGACTATTACCGTGCGAGTCTGGCCAAGAAGGCCAAGATAGAGGTGCCACAGGGTACCAGCAGTTCCGCTACCTGGAAGAACAAAAATTTTGCAAACAAGGGCAAGGGCAAACAGTTGGCGGCTAAGCAAGCGCCAAACCAGTTTAGAAAGACTGCTACTCAGGGGAACGCAGCTAGACCTCCTGCTCCCAGATGCTCGGGATGCGGGAAGTCACACTTTGGGCCGTGTTCTACCGCTCAGCTGATTTGTTTCCAGTGTGGCAAGGAGGGCCACTATTCCAGAGATTGCCCGACGGCGAGAGTTGCTGCAGTGCAGGCGGTGCCATTGCAGATGGTTCCTACTGGGGCACCAGCAGTGCCACCTACTACAGGGCGAGTATACACACTTGATCGTCAACAGTCGGACAGAGCTCCGAACCTGGTCAGAGGTACTGTTACCATTGGTGGTTCAGCCGTTGATGTACTTTTTGATTCCGGGGCAACGCACTCTTTTGTTGCTACCCCTATTGCTGTGGGGCTTGAGTTGCCCAGTGATGTGCTTTCTCCACCGATGCGGGTGACCACCGCCACCGGAGGAAAATGTTTGACCTCCACTGTTCATCGCGATGTAGCGTTTCAGTGGGATGGCCGTGACTTCTCGGTAGATCTGATAGGATTGCCGATGGCCAACCTTGAGATTATTCTGGGCATGGATTGGTTGTCCAGAAACTGTGCACTGATTGATTGTTGTGCCAAGAAAGTGGTGATGTCTCCGGGTGGGTCCACAGCCAGTTCCTCACCGTTCATTTCAGTCCTGCAGGCGAGGAGGGCCTTGAGAGCAGGGGCATTTGGCTATGTCATGTTGGGAGGTTTGGTGAGTGGGACATAGGAGGATCTCACTGGCATTCCTGTGGTGAGGGAATTCCTCGAGGTGTTTCCCGAGGAGATTCCTGAGTTTCCACCGCAGAGGGAGATAGAGTTCTCCATAGATTTATTGCCTGGTGTGGGGCCTATCTCGTTGGCTCCATAGCAGATGTCGCCACCAGAGTTGGCGGAGCTGAAGAAGCATATTGAGGAGCTTTCAGCGAAAGATTTCATTCGGCCGAGTGTGTCTCCCTGGGGAGCACCGGTCATTTTTGTGAAAAAGAAAGATGGGACCATGCGGTTGTGCACCGAGTACAGACAGTTGAACAAGGTGACAATCAAGAACAAGTATCCTCTTCCACGCATTGATGATTTGCTGGATCAGCTCAGGGGTGCTTGCGTGTATTCCAAGATTGATCTCCGGTCCGGTTACCATCAGATAAGGGTAAAGCCGGAGGATGTCCCAAAGACAGCGTTTCGCTCGAGGTACGGGCATTATGAGTACTTGGTGATTCCATTTGGACTCACCAATGCACCCGCAGTGTTCATGGACTACATGAACAGGATCTTCCAGCCGTACCTGGATCAGTTTGTGATCGTTTTCATTGACGATATCTTGATCTACTCCAAGATGGAGGAGGAGCATACTGAGCACTTGAAGATTGTTTTGCAAGTGTTGAAAGAGAAAAGGCTATATGCTAAGCCGTCGAAATGCGAGTTTTGGCTCAAGGCGGTGAAATTTCTGGGTCATGTGATTTCTACTAATGGAGTTGCAGTTGATCCTAACAAGATTGAGGCCGTGATGGACTGGGAGAGGCCCAAGACGGTTACAGAAGTGAGAAGCTTCTTGGGTTTGGCAGGGTACTATAGGAGGTTCATAGAGGGATTCTCCAAGATGGTGCTACCGATGACTCGCCTTACCCGAAAGGAGATTCCATTCGTGTGGACACATGAGTGTGAGGAGTGTTTCCAGGAGTTGAAGGAGAGACTGACTACTGCTCCAGTGTTAGTTCTTCCTGATCCTGCGGAACAGTTTGAGTTATACTGTGATGCCTCTGGTAAAGGACTAGGCTGTGTGCTGATGCAGAAAGGGAAAGCGGTTGCTTACGCTTCAAGACAGTTGAAACCTCATGAGGAGAACTACCCGACTCACGACTTGGAGTTGGCAGCCATTGTTTTTGCTTTCAAGATTTGGAGGCATTACTTGTTTGGCATGAAGTTTGCTGTATTCAGTGATCACAAGAGCCTGAAGTATCTGTTTGACCAGAAGGAGTTGAACATGAGACAGCGAAGATGGATGGAGTTCTTGAAGGACTACGACTTTGAGTTGAGGTACCATCCTGGCAAGGCCAATGTGGTAGCCGATGCTTTGAGTCGGAAATCCGTGAGCTTATCCAGTTTAATGATGAACGACTACGAAGTGATCGAGAAGTTCAGAGACTTGAGAGTGAACTCCTTGTTTGGAGGCGCACTGCTCGAAATGGAAACAGCAGAAGTGATTAATGAGCTGATGGAAAAGATTAAAAAGGCGCAAGTGCAAAGAGAGTGCCTCGATTATGTGAAGAACCAGGACGGTGTGTCTTGGAATGAGGATGGATTGCTGCTGTTCCAGAAGAGGATTGTTATTCCTCGAGGGCCATTGACCGAAGAGGTTATGGCAGAGGCTCATAAGGGCCGGTTTACTATCCACCCTGGTGCCACGAAAATGTACCAGGACTTAAAGAGAAACTTTTGGTGGCCGGGCATGAAGAAGGACATAGCGGTCTACGTGTCCAAATGCCTTATTTGTCAGAAAGTGAAGATCGAGCATCAGAAACCGTCTGGTAAACTTCAACCTCTGGAGATTCCACAGTGGAAGTGGGAAAGTATTTCCATGGACTTCGTGGTGGGATTGCCTAAGACTCAGGCTGGTTGTGACTCTATTTGGGTCATAGTGGACAGATTAACCAAGTCTGCCCATTTTCTTCCAGTGAAGGTGAGCTTCACTACAGAGCAGTTGGCCAAACTATATGTCCGTGAGATTGTGAGGCTTCACGGGGTGCCCGAGAGTATCATCAGTGATAGGGACCCGAAGTTCACATCTCGGTTCTGGGAGGCGCTGCAGGAGGCTTTTGGTACGCAGTTGAGATTGAGTACCGCCTATCACCCTCAGACTGACGGACAGACTGAGCGGACCATCCAGACATTGGAGGACATGTTGAGAGCTTGCACATTGGAGCAGGGCTCTGCATGGGATAGGTACCTTCCGTTGGTAGAATTCTCGTACAACAACAGTTTTCATGCTAGTCTGGGCATGGCACCCTACGAGGCGCTGTATGGTAGGAGGTGTCGGACTCCTACCTGCTGGTCTGAGGTTGGAGATAAAGAGTTATTTGGCTTGGACTTTGTCCAAGATACTACCCAGCAGATCCAGATGATCAGGGAAAAGTTGAAGCAGGCACAGAATCGCCAGAAAAGCTACTATGATGTCAAGCATCGACCACTGGAGTTCAGTGAGGGTGAGCACGTGTTTGTGAAACTTTCACCTGTCGCCGGTGTTGGACGGGCACTCGGAGTGAGGAAGTTGAGCCCGCGATTCATTGGGCCCTACCAGATCCTTGGTAGAGTAGGACCAGTTGCCTATCGACTCGCCTTACCTCCGAACTTAGCCAACATCCACGACGTGTTTCACGTGTCTCAGCTTCGGAAGTACATAGCAGACCCTTCGCACGTGGTGCAGCCGGATGATGTGGAGGTTCGGGAGAACCTAAAGACTCCCGTCGGACCACTCAAGATCCTCGATCGAGGCGAGAAACAACTCAGAAGCAAGATCATTCCGATGGTCAAGGTGCATTGGTGGTGCCAAGGAGCCATCTTGTGTTGCAAGAACCCATCTTTGTGGTGTCATTTTCGTGCTCCTACTTAGGCTGAGTTTGAGGTGTCTTGGGAGAGCTCCAAGAGCACACCTTGCTCTGTTTTGAGCTTTGGTAAGTTCCCTCACCTTTGATCTTAAGTTTTGATGCTTAAAGTTGATGTCTTGGCCATGTTTAAATGAGTAAGCAAGAGGTTATAATGAGTATGAACCTAAAATAGATTAAAAATGCATGCCTTAACGTGTACATGTGTTAAAAGTTGGATCTTTGGGATGGATATTCACGAAATGCAGAAACTGCATTCTGTCGTGAGATATCCGGATATTTGTCGAACAGATATCCGGATATCGATATCCGGATATGGTATCCGGATATTGATATCCGGATATGGGACCTGGGTATCCGGATATGGAATATCCGGATATGTCCAGTGTGATATCCGGATATGGCATATCCGGATATGTCCCTTCTGATATCCGGATATCCTGGGTTCTCACAGAACAGTGGCCGTGCTGTGTGAACAGTAAGCTAATGGGTGCGTGTGGACCCTTGATTAAGGAAGTTGAACTTCTGTAATTAATGAACTAAGTCAGAATCATATGATTAAGGGCTTATGGCTTTGTTGGAAGCCTTAAGACGTAAAACGTAAAGGAAAGACGTAGTCTTTAAGTTGTATGCTTGTGATGCATAAATATTGATGTATTATTGGTCCATATCAGATTGTGATACTGCTGTTTTTGGACTTGTGAGTGGTTGGACTCTTGGCTTGGATAGCTAGCTTGCAAGGTAAGCTTTCGTGTCCTCGGTTTAGCCATTTTGTTGTTCCACCATGTCCCATGGGGATGGGTTTATGCATGCTGTGTTACATGCTTTAATGTTTTGGAAATGCTGTTGAGCTATTTATATGCAATGTGCTTTTATGAGATGCATGTGGTGTCCACCTATACGGTAAGCCTGAGTATGTAGTACATACAAGATGGTGAGGCTGTGGGTGAGGTGCAGGTAGTGTCCTTGTACTCATGTAGGTATAGACGTATTCCTACATTTCTCTGGCCAGTAGATTTGATAAACACACATGGCATGATTAATTGCTGCATCGCATAGTTTTGGAACTTATATTGTAAATACTGTTTTTGAACTTATATTACACATGTAAGTGAGCTTGGGGTGGAAACTCCTTGAGGACCCCTTGTCTTACTGAGATTTCTTGTTTAGAGATCTCACCCCCACGTTTGGGGACGCTTATTTCAGGATCAGGTAATGTTGAGGGCTCAGGTGGCAGGAGGCCAGAGCTGAGTTGATATTATGATATGCTGTCCTGCTGGATTGACTGCTGTTATGTTTTCCGCTTTGCTTGAGTTATATATTGAGACTGTTATTGGGCATTGTTGCCTTATTTGGTGAGCATGGGGTTTGTCCATGCCACATGGTTTGACTATTGTCTTTTAATTTAATATTGTAATTAAAGTATCAGGATTTTGACCCAGGCTACGTGTTGTAGTCCTGTGGCTTTAGATACTCACTTATTATTTATATATGAGGTATTCCAGTTAGTTGTCTTGCAATTTACATACAGGCAGTATTTTATGAAATTGATTAAGTAATCAAGTTGGTTAAGTTTAATGACGTCATAATTGATTAAAGAAAAAGTTATTCCGCATTTTAATTAAGCGTGGCTTAATACGATAGTATGTTAACAATCCGGGTTAACACGGGCTGTTACACATGGTGTAGGCTAACAAACACGGTGGCGGGCGACCAAAGATGGCCTGAAAAAGAGTAGTCCGAGTCGAATGGTTGAAGGCAGTGTTGTAATGAAACTCGGCCCAGCTGAGGAAGCGAGACCAGGTGGTTTGATGGTCATGCACAAAACAATGGAGGTACTGCTCCAGGATCTGATTTATCCGCTCAGTCTGGCCGTCGGACTGAGGGTGACACGCAGAGGAGAAGTGGAGCATAGTTCCTTGCAGTTTGAAAACTGTCTTCCAAAATTCGCTGGTAAAGATGGGGTCACGATCGGAGACAATAGATCGCGGAGGTTCGTGGAGCTTTCCGACGGTGTCCCAAAATATCTGCGCCACCTTGACAGCAAAATATCGCGGTGGTAAGGTTGCGAAATGGGCGCCTTTAGTAAGTCTGTCCACTACGACCATAATATCAGTGAAACCCCCTGAGTTGGGCAAATGCGTTATAAAGTCCATGGACAAATCTGACCAAATGGAATCAAGAACTGACAGGGGTTGTAGAAGACCGTACGGTGAGTGGTTAGGGGCTTTAGTTTTCTGACAAGTTTCACACTGCTGTACATACTGTTGAATGTCTTTCTTCATGTGTTTCCAGGTAAACGAAGCATCTACCCTGGTGAGAGTTCGTCGAACGCCAGCGTGACCACCTATTTTGGATGAGTGGAATTGATGAAGAAGGAGCGGTATTAGCGCGGAGCTGGGAGGAACATAGATGCGTCTCCTGTGAAACGGTAGTCCCTGTTTATATACCCAATGAGGCCAACGAGTAGGGTCTGTTTGTAACTCTTGTATAATACGAGTAGCATAGGCATCACCATGTAATTCGGACTGTAATAATGAACTATAAGTAGACGTAGGTGTACTGAGATCCATGAGCTCCGGTGCAGTAGCGGTAGGTCCCTCTGGCTGTCGTGATAGTGCGTCAGCCGCTGTGTTTAATTTCCCTGGACGATACTGAATCGTGTAGTTGAACCCCAACAACTTTGCAAGAAATTATTGTTGGTCTGGGGTTTGGATCACTTGTGACATCAAGTGATGCAAACTGCGATGATCAGTCCTGATAATAAATGGCGTGCCCAAGAGGTATTGCCGCCATTTAGCCACCGAAGTGGTTATGGAATACACCTCCCTATAATACGTGGATTTGGACTGCATGAGCTTGGACAACTTTCGGCTATAAAAAGCAATTGGATGATCTGCTTGTAACAGTACCGCCCCAATGCCTACACCTGAGGCATCCGTTTCCATAATGAAAGGGAGTGAAAAATTGGGCAAGGCCAGAATCGGTGTGTTGGTTAACAAGTGTTTGAGGGCCATGAAGGCTTGCTCAGCATTGACGGACCATGTAAACGAATCCTTGGATAACAAGTCCGTGAGAGGTGCTGCCACAGAAGCGTACCCCTTAATGAAATGACGATAGTAGCCCGATAAACCCAAGAATGCCCATAACTGAGTGACCGATTGTGGGATGGGCCATTCTTTCACCACTTGAATTTTTGAAGGATCCGGGGAGACACCCACGTAGGAAATAATATGGCCCAAGAACTGAATTTCATGGACTGCAAACGAACATTTGGATTGCTTAACAAAAAACTGATGTTCTCTGAGAGTTGCAATACTTTCCTGAGGTGGACGAGATGATCTTGGAGGGATGGGCTGTATACGAGGATATCGTCAAAGAAGATAACTACAAATCTCCTCAAGAAGCTGCTGAAAACGTGATTCATAGTAGCTTGGAACGTCGACGGGGCATTTGAAAGACCAAATGGCATCACCAAAAATTCAAAGTGGCCATTGTGGGTTCGAAATGCTGTCTTGTGAACGTCCAGAGGATTCATCCTTATCTGATGATACCCTGAACGAAGATCCAGCTTAGAAAAAATGTGAGCACCATGTAGCTCATCGAGTAACTCGTCTACTGTAGGGATGGGAAACTTATCCGCCACTGTGATTGCACTGAGGGCTCTGTAGTCTACAAAAAACCGCCACGTGCCATCTTTTTTTTTCACCGAAAGAACTGGGGAACTGAAAGCAGATTGGCTGGGTCGTATCACTCCCGTGTTTAACATATCTCGCACCATATTTTCAATCTCAGTTTTCTGGAAGTGTGGGTGTCTGTAGGGACGGACTTGAACAGGTTTGGAGTGAGGAAGGAGATTAATGTGGTGATTGGTGCTACGGTCAGGGGGTAAGGGTTGAGGGGTATCGAATATATCTTGGAATTGTGTGAGGAGATGTTGAATCGGTGGCAGTGGTAAGTGGAAAGGTGTTGGGTTGTGTGTAGGTACGGTACTGTTAAGGCACATAAAATAAGAATACACCGAGTCTTGGGAAACTAACTTAAGAAGTTGGCCATTGGATATTTGGGTGGGTGGGTTGGAATGGTCACCGTGTAATAGGATTGGGAAATTATGGTGGGTGAAAGACATGGTCATTTGGGCATAATCAGTTACAATAGGACCCAAAGTCTCCAGCCATTGGATACCCAGCACTACGTCTTCTCCTTTGAGATCAAGAACAAATAGATCCACCACGAAATTATGATCCTGCAAATTCATGGAAATCGCACGACACGAAGCTGTACATAGAAGCACTTTACCATTGCCCACCTGCACTTGGAAAGGGTTAATATGATGTAAAACTAAACCAAGGAACACAGCCATACAATCAGTAATGAAGTTGTGTGTACTTCCCCCATCCACTAGGATTTGTACTTGTTTGCCCTTGATCGTGCCTGTAAGCCTAAAGGACCGTGAGCTACGATGGCCAAAGAGTGCGTTGAAGCTGATTTCAGGTGTCACTTCCGGTGTCACGTCAGGCAACGGATTTTCTGCCATCACCTGTAAGGATCCTGGGTCAGGATCATCATCATCACCTTCCAGATATAACAATGCTGGACGACCTTTGCATTTGTGTCCGAAAGTATATTTTTCATCACAATGATAGCAAAGATTTTTCTCCCTTTTCTGTTGCATTTCTAACGGGGATAACCGGCGGAAGGGAATTGCGGGAATGGGGTTGGTATGAAGGGATGAGGTAGGCTGTATGGAATTTACTGCTTTAGAAACAGGTGTCCAGGAACGGTTAAATTTTGGCTCATTAGCTTGGTCTTCAAAAACTCTGGCCAGGGAAAAGGCTTCATGATAATCCACAGGACGGAGGGTTAAAACAGAATGACGGATGGTTGTCTTAAGACCGGAGATAAAAATACTATGAAGTAATGTGGCAGACAAACCTGGGACCTTACTCACCAACTTCTCAAAAGAAGACTGGTAGTCCCGAACGGATCCCGTTTGTTGGATTTTCACCAACGCTCCAGCCGGATCGTCGAATTCGGAGGGACCAAAATGCCGTAGCAACGTTGTGCAAAACGTTTGCCAATCTAGCATTAGACCATTTTGATCCACACCGTAGAACCAACTTGCGGCTGGTTCATCAAGATGAAAAGCAGCCAAGTTCAATCGATCTGGAATGGGGACCTGGTAAAAAGCAAAGTACCGCTCCACTGCTGTGACCCAGGTGGTGGGGTCGCCTGAAGAAAAGTGAGGAAAATCCAATTTGACCTGTCTGGATCAGGAATTATCACCAGCAGGAGTGGGTCCTGTCAACGGTCCGGAACCCAGTATTCCACGGTTCTGTTGTTGTAGGTCAATTAAATGGTTCAGATCTTGATGAAAGCGATTTTGAGATTTTTGAATCTGCTGCTGAGAGTCATGCAGCTGAGCTTGGGATTCCTGAAGATCCAAAAGCTGTTGCTCGCGGGTAAGTTCAGCCGCGTGAAACTGCTGTTCCAGCGCGTCGAGTCTTTGTTGTAACTCGCGCATCCGTGTGTTTTCAGCCATTAGGAGGGAGGAAGAGAGCGACGAAAGCACCAATTGTAAGGTAGTTAGATCTGGGTTTGAGTATAGAATTGAAATAAGGAGAGATAGAGAGAAAGAGAGGGAAGTTGTCAAACGATTTTCAGGATATTCTCATTCACGCCCCATCCGTGGGCTATATAGCTAAACTGTTACAATCCTCTTTCTTGATTTTCTGTTAATTTCTAATTACATAAAATAACAAGTAAAATACTAATTGGACTACTAGTTCATTGAAAATACTCCTTCACGTATCCTGGTGGCCTCTTCTCACGGTTGGGCCTCTTAAGAACTAGCCCATTGGTTTGGTGTGTTACATCATCCTTCACATAATTTTGTACTTTTCAACCAAAAAGTAATTTTTTGTTATTATTATTTAAAATAATTAATTTCATATTCAATAGATCAATAAAAAAGCATTAAATTTTGGATAAGGAACATCTTTTGTTTTAAAAAAAAGCACGATTTTTTAAGTAAATAGATAAAATACATTTAATTTTTTAATATTGTAACAGACACTCTTAATTTTGGAAAATGTCATCGTATTTATGTCTATTTGGAATACTATTTTTTTTATCTTAATTGCATTGATTCTTAAAAAAAGAAAAGAAATATAGCTGTCGAGATTATCCTTAAAATCAGAGAGGATCTATTTGTTAAAAGCAAAAGTTAAGTTAACATATTTATAAAAATTAACCGATTTCGTGTCTCGATTTTGAGAGGGAATTAATTTTTGTTTTTGTTAACATTGATTATGATATTAAGCGCAGTTACAATCACAGTAATTGGGTTAATTAAATTACGGGCAAACTTTTTCTTTTATTTATATTCCTTTTCATAACAATAACTTTCTTCCGTAATCAATTAATACAATACTATAATTGTAAATGCAATACGCGGAAGCATTCAGCTTAACAACACCACTAATCATCGTTTTTATTCAACTCATTCAAACTCATCAAATTACTCCCATATCTTACCATGTTCTACCCCTTTACATTAGTTACGCGTGGTTTCAAACCACGTACCATGTGGAGTTCTACCCATCGAGTTAAACCCCTTTCTTTTAGTCTAGAAAAACTTAAATTTTCAAATTTTACACTGTGGTAATCGATTACCAGTGGGTGGTAATCGATTACCACCTGTCAAAAATGAGGCAGTAGCTAATTTTTCACCTCCTCTGTTCTGGTAATCGATTACCAACCTTGGGTAATCGATTACCTCACATGGTAATCGATTACCAAGCCTCAGTAATCGATTACCAGTGAAGACAGTAGCCAAATTTCGTCCCCTGTTGCATGGTAATCGATTACCATGCTTGGGTAATCGATTACTATGCGGTAAAAGTGACAGATTACAGCATTTAAAGCCCAAAAAGGGTTGTGTAATCCATCTCAAACACCTTAATACTCCACACAACACTTAAACATACTCTAATGTAGGCACTAGGCCCCTCAAACATGCATTTCCATTCATTAAAGCATCATTTACAAGTCTTGAATCCAATGGCCATTTTCCAACAATTATGGACCATTTTACAACATCTTTGCCAAGGCTTCAATTACAATGAATGTGGCAATGGACAAGTCCCATGCTCACTCAAATATACAATAGATTCTAAAGTTATACATATACATCATATTGAAGAATTTACATGTAGTCATGAACATACAAAGGCATGGCATTTTCAACATGCACAAGTTCATGATCTAAGTTCTAAGCATAAAACATATGCAAAGTATGTCCCAATCCAATGCTCATCACATGGTGCCTCCCATATGCACCTCATGCTCCACTCTTCCAGGCTCAACCTAACCTGAAATGATGCCCCACAACACGAGGTGAGATATATAAATATATCTCAGTAAACCAAGGGCCCTGGAGGTTTCTCGACCCCATGGCTCACTCAATGTGCAAATATAACATCATACAATATGCAAGCAATGCAATATCACCACCAACTGGAGACAACCCAAGAACATCCACTCATGGATTCATGTTCAAGGACTCCATCATATAACTCCCGAGACAATCCTGGCGCCTCTCCCATGGTTGAGAAGACTCCATGGCAATACCCAACCGGAACTCCTCATGAGCCCTATCCGGCGGACGTCCCCGTTTGGATCATCCTGGCGCCGCTCCCAGAGTCGACTCCACGGCAAAACCCGACTGGCATTCTCACAAGGACGAACCCAGCGGATGTCCAAACTCCACACACGTCAACTGGCCAGTGACCAAACAATTTTCACAAAAATCAAGCAATATGCATACAAGCACCCAATCACACAATGTCATAACCACATAATCCAACCACAACCTTCCACTAGGTGTGGTGGAGCACACAAGGGCTAAACCCCAGTTCCAAAGGTTACCTCAACACCGAGCCCATGCTCCAAACGTAAGCTCCAAGCTTACCCGCTTCCAAAGCGTCCAAAAGAGGCAACCTGGATAATCCACAACATGATTATCAATCCATTCCCAAATCAAACATTAAATCTCAAATAATCATTCATTTTACTTCAATCTCTTTTATAGTTCAAATTACCAATTATATCATGAATCACACATTCTTTCTTCTCATTCCACTTTACCACACTATACTATCACTCAATTAACATCATTTTATATCATGCTCCATCAAATTCACAACCTTTACATCATTTTTTCTCCAAACCACCCTATGGTTCGAATTCCTCAAAGATTGGTTCTACAAGGTTTTCACTTCCATTTTAACACACACGCTAATCATATAATCATGTTATCACTCTATACCAATGGTCCACCATTCAATTATCCAATTACACCACATACCACTTTTTCATGAAATCTTCACAATTTTCCTAAGTTAAAATTCCAACTTTTTCACCAAAAATTATCATAGCATTTCTAGCTTTCATGCATCATTCTAAGGCATTTTCATCTAATAGCATTTTTCCATTTGGGCTCTCTATCATCACACATCTAGAATCAAAGATTCAAAGCATAATTTCTAGATCTACAAAATCAATCACAAAAGTACCACAAATATACTCACCATCTAGTGTAGGAACACCACCAAGGCTCCATCAATCCAAAGGAGATCCAAAACTCCCAAAAACTCCAAGAACACCAAAGGGGTCGGATCTGAGTTTGTCCATTTTCGCCCCAAGGAGGTGGTTTCATGGCTTCTAAGTGTTACCAATGGATCTAGAAGGTTGTTTACAATAGATTTCAACACCAAAATCAAGTGATTTGGTGGAGAATAGAGAAAATGGTGAAATGATGAAGAGGAGGGTGTTTGGTGTTTTTGTTCTTCACAGGGACGCACGGGAGAAATAAGGAAGGAGGGAGGAGGAAAAGAAGAAAAAGGTGTGGGGGCTAAGTGACTTCGGTCACACGGGTCCCACACGCGATCTAACTTTCACTCCGATAAAAATTCTGATCATATATTCTTAATCTACATATTTTTCCAGTCCATGACATATTTTTCTTTCCTCAAAATATTGATAAAAATTTCACACTTATCGGTACACTCACACCACAGTATTTAACACTTAAAAAGTCACTATTCATCACTTTTTCACAATTTTGCCTACTCACTCAATTTTCCGTCCTGATTCCATTTCCAGCATTATTTTTGTCATATTAAATCTCTAACTCCATTTTTCATGCCTCGGTTTACGTTTTTGGCAAATTACCATTTTGCCCTTTTTGCCCATTTTGGCCCTAATTCTCGGATTTTCACTAATCCTTCCCTTTTAAACCCATATTTTATCACATAAATTCACATTTAATTTTCCGAGGTGTTATATTCACCCCACCTTTTAGGAATTTTGTCTGCAAAATCAACTATGCACATATGCTAACTCGGGATACAGCCAGAGAATCTCAGTCCCCCGTACCCAAGAAGCTCCATCAGTGCGCGGACACCAAAATAATTGTTTGTATTTTTATCTTTTGGCTTTTCAGCCACATTTCACAATAGTCTTGCCTTTCAAAGGCCCAATGGGAGACCTCCAGTCCTTCCCAATCTCAACCTCAACCGGTGACACCACATGTGAACAACCGGAGCGCACCACACAGTTGTGCTCTATCAATGCTTTACCAAGCCAATTTCTTTCAATTTCTTTTCACTTTCTTTTCACAAGTCCGGCTACCTAGCACATATAGCCCATATTTTCTCTTGGCAGGTTTTCCTACCAAATTAACATATCAACCAATATACCCATAGGGTTACTCTACATCCTATTCAATCTATGCCACACAGGCAACTATTACTTACTGACACATTACGGTCACAATTATCTTTCTTTGCTCTTTATTTCCACGGAGTATTAACTCTCGTCATCAATCTCTTCCACATTTCTTATTCCACATTAAACACTATTATGGAATCTCACAGCCTCTCAGTGCAACTCACCGAGTAATCATTCAGTTCACGCTCACTATACCTTTATTTTCTGAGGGACAAATCCCCATTTTTGGCACCTAGCCACAACTCGTATATACACACTTTTCTTTTCTCATGTTTCAACCTACAACGTAAAATTTCACCTCAGCACTATATCTTTAATACTCATCATCTCTGTGCTTAACTTTCGAATCCAACCCTACAGGTTTACCATCTTTCGCCAAAACACCACGGCGGATCACTTCCTCAAGACAATTTACTGGTACTCTATGGACCACACATTACAATTCATACCTCACATCAGTCATTTCAAAGCTTTCAATCACGAATCCACTCCTGAATTTTATACACTAGATCATACTTGCAATTTCAATTAATCCTTTCCAAACTTGACACACAGTTCATCACTGATTTCTCCCATTTAAGGCAATATGCCTAAGATTTCCACTAACAATTTTCTTCAATCACCATTCCATACTCATGTTATCAATTTCACATATATTTCATTCTATACACCTCACCTTCATCATTATCATTTCATTCAATACACCTCACCTTCCTTATCATTTCATTCAATACACCTCACCTTCATTATCATTTCATTCAACCAATATGCATCACTCCAAGGTCACATATCATCTCTCTCATATTTGTCCCATCACATAGGGATTTTCAAATCCTAGTTATCATGCCAGAAAGGCTAAATCCATTACTATCATTACTTTCATCATTTCACATTGGCGATTACACAAATCTCTCGGACTATTCAAAGTACCACTAGCACTCTCCATCAGATATCTTGGAACCTAGCCAAGAACAACATTAACGTTGTGTATCTTCAACACATCACTCACAATAATTTTGCATCTATACTGCTTCATCAATAACTCTACCACCAGGGTAAGAATATCAACCTTTCATTTCACCAAATACCATTTTTTTAACAACTAGTATCATACCTTCTCACTTGGCTACATCACAATTAATCACTTATTACCATCATTGGCCACTTTGGCCACCACCTTAGCTTAACATCTCGCCATCACAAACCTTTCCATAGAACTTTGACTCAATCCATCATCACTAATCAATTTTCCATTCCCTTCACATAGGACAATAATCAAATAATTCATTTCATAATTTCTGTGAAACCATAATTCACACTACCTCACTTGGTATACACTCATGCACATCTCCGAGTGCTCACATTCATAATTCAAACTACCATCTCACATTTCCTCATATTAGGCATATTACTGTTCACTTATATTATCCAAAATTTCACCTCTTGCGTTCCTCACAAGATACAATCCTCTAATGCAATGGGTAAGAACATCCTTAGGTTTAACCCCTCGAGCTCTTGTTGTCCTAAGGGCCCCAGGTGCAATGCCCCACCAATCAGAGAATCTGTCCTTATAATTCACGCAAGAAGAGGTAACATGCCATCGGCTGTACTAACAGTCCCACTAACACAAGGTTCTACCTTACACTATATTACTTATACAACATAATAATAATCCCCGGGAACATAATCCATACGGAGATAGCCATATACTCAGGGCATATAAGCCACACAAAGATAAACACATTCACATCAAATCCGTATATAACGGCAAACAGATTCTTATATAGACACATAATGGTATACTATATATATCCTACTTTTGCACCATCCACTATAATTTTCCAATATGGTTCTTTTCTCAACAATATACTCATTTAACTTGACTAATCATTAGTCTTAGTCCATAACACAATCATCCTCACACGATTCCATCATCTTTCTCGTATTTTGACACCAACTTTTCAATTCATAACAGTACCCATGTTTGGTACAGTCCTAATCCATTGTCCATCATGACTTACAGCAACCATACTCCACACTGTAGAAGATTCACTTCATTAAACTGACATCACTTTTTCTCTCAATATTTCACTATGACACCAAGAGTGCCTTCACTTACTAGTCCATGCCTTCAGTGCATCAGGACCACCAGATAAATTTCAACTTCGAGCAGTGCTCGCCTGGGACTTCCAAGAGCACAACTCTTAGGATTCAATCCACAAGGGGAAACCCAGGACAATATTAATTGTCACATTATTACCAACATGTGTGCCATGGTATAACTTGCACACCGGGACTCCATCATGAATCCCATACCACATCGAGCATCCAATGACACTCCAAAGAGGCAATCTCTTCCAACATTTCCCATCATAGGGAATTTCACTTACATTATTACTCTTTCACCAAAAAAATAATTTTTTTTCTTTTACCACAGAGTTTATTAACTCAAAAACAACACAAATATACATATAGGCACCCCGGCCTTCACAAAACATATATATACATTTAGGCACCCCGGCCTTCACAAAACATGTATATATATATACTTATTTACATATTAGCACTTAGCCATCACAGGATTACTATCCACATACAGTTAGGCCACATCATCCACATTTCAATGCTACACAACATTGTGGAAGCCAATCAGCACCATTACTACACCACACTCAATTATGTTTTTCTCCCCTCACATTTGTCAAGTCCAACCATCCTTAACTTATGGATTCTCATACTTTTAATCAAATTCATCCAATGCCATATTTGGCCATTTCCTCTACTTCTTATATTTTACTTTCTATACTTATGATATCTTCACTTATATTCAGCCAACATTAACTCATCATGGACTAAAGTCCCAATTTCAACATTGAATTTATCCCACACATCATTTCCATAGTTCTTTTAAGTTACTCACCATCCTCAATCCAAATTTGAAATTTCAATTTATTTCCACCTCCAAGCCTCTTAAGTCATCCAAGTGTATGCCCTCACCAAGGGTCTTATAACCTTCAAATTTTACCCTAGGGTATCCAATATTCCATATACACACTCATACTCAAATTTTCACAATCCATTGGGATTCCCAATTTCCACCATGTCAAAGATATACCACTAATTCCCACATATACTCAAGTGTTCTAACTCCCAAAACATTTAGGGAAGACTTACCAACATCATCACCATAATATCTACTCAATTCCATCATACTTACTAAGTCCTCCATGACAGTATCACAATTTATTCTCACTAAGTCCTCAATTATACCAATTTCACTTACTAACATATCCATCCGTGGGGTAGTCAACACTGCACCCACCACCTTAGCCTAAGGACTGGCATTGGTGCTCCAGGGTTGTCACGAAGGCATCTTATACTGACCACACATTAAACACAAAGGAATGGGTTGATCAGGCCCAAGCTAAGGAATCACATGTGTAGCAGTCAATAAGAGTCTACGTACAACTATGCAGCACTCACCTCAATTACACAATCATCAGAGTTCCCTAAAGAAACTGCTCTGATACCATAAAATGTAACAGCCCGTTACGTACCGGTATTGTTAACATTGATTATGATATTAAGCGCAGTTACAATCACAGTAATTGGGTTAATTAAATTACGGGCAAACTTTTTCTTTTATTTATATTCCTTTTCATAACAATAACTTTCTTCCGTAATCAATTAATACAATACTATAATTGTAAATGCAATACGCGGAAGCATTCAGCTTAACAACACCACTAATCATCGTTTTTATTCAACTCATTCAAACTCATCAAATTACTCCCATATCTTACCATGTTCTACCCCTTTACATTAGTTACGCGTGGTTTCAAACCACGTACCATGTGGAGTTCTACCCATCGAGTTAAACCCCTTTCTTTTAGTCTAGAAAAACTTAAATTTTCAAATTTTACACTGTGGTAATCGATTACCAGTGGGTGGTAATCGATTACCACCTGTCAAAAATGAGGCAGTAGCTAATTTTTCACCTCCTCTGTTCTGGTAATCGATTACCAACCTTGGGTAATCGATTACCTCACATGGTAATCGATTACCAAGCCTCAGTAATCGATTACCAGTGAAGACAGTAGCCAAATTTCGTCCCCTGTTGCATGGTAATCAATTACCATGCTTGGGTAATCGATTACTATGCGGTAAAAGTGACAGATTACAGCATTTAAAGCCCAAAAAGGGTTGTGTAATCCATCTCAAACACCTTAATACTCCACACAACACTTAAACATACTCTAATGTAGGCACTAGGCCCCTCAAACATGCATTTCCATTCATTAAAGCATCATTTACAAGTCTTGAATCCAATGGCCATTTTCCAACAATTATGGACCATTTTACAACATCTTTGCCAAGGCTTCAATTACAATGAATGTGGCAATGGACAAGTCCCATGCTCACTCAAATATACAATAGATTCTAAAGTTATACATATACATCATATTGAAGAATTTACATGTAGTCATGAACATACAAAGGCATGGCATTTTCAACATGCACAAGTTCATGATCTAAGTTCTAAGCATAAAACATATGCAAAGTATGTCCCAATCCAATGCTCATCACATGGTGCTTCCCATATGCACCTCATGCTCCACTCTTCCAGGCTCAACCTAACCTGAAATGATGCCCCACAACACGGGGTGAGATATATAAATATATCTCAGTAAACCAAGGGCCCTGGAGGTTTCTCCACCCCATGGCTCACTCAATGTGCAAATATAACATCATACAATATGCAAGCAATGCAATATCACCACCAACTGGAGACAACCCAAGAATATCCACTCATGGATTCATGTTCAAGGACTCCATCATATAACTCCCGAGACAATCCTGGCGCCTCTCCCATGGTTGAGAAGACTCCATGGCAATACCCAACCGGAACTCCTCATGAGCCCTATCCGGCGGACGTCCCCGTTTGGATCATCCTGGCGCCGCTCCCAGAGTCGACTCCACGGCAAAACCCGACTGGCATTCTCACAAGGACGAACCCAGCGGATGTCCAAACTCCACACACGTCAACTGGCCAGTGACCAAACAATTTTCACAAAAATCAAGCAATATGCATACAAGCACCCAATCACACAATGTCATAACCACATAATCCAACCACAACCTTCCACTAGGTGTGGTGGAGCACACAAGGGCTAAACCCCAGTTCCAAAGGTTACCTCAACACCGAGCCCATGCTCCAAACGTAAGCTCCAAGCTTACCCGCTTCCAAAGCGTCCAAAAGAGGCAACCTGGATAATCCACAACATGATTATCAATCCATTCCCAAATCAAACATTAAATCTCAAATAATCATTCATTTTACTTCAATCTCTTTTATAGTTCAAATTACCAATTATATCATGAATCACACATTCTTTCTTCTCATTCCACTTTACCACACTATACTATCACTCAATTAACATCATTTTATATCATGCTCCATCAAATTCACAACCTTTACATCATTTTTTCTCCAAACCACCCTATGGTTCGAATTCCTCAAAGATTGGTTCTACAAGGTTTTCACTTCCATTTTAACACACACGCTAATCATATAATCATGTTATCACTCTATACCAATTGTAACGCCCTCCCTTGTATGCATCCAAGAGAGTCGTTTGCTAAGCGGAATTAGAGTCGTTAACGTCACATGAGCTAGCAAAGCAATATACAAGTCCGTATAAAAATTTCATCACTTAAATTCTTTTCATAAAGGTTTTCCAAAATAGCTGCTGTTCTCAAAAGTTCAAGCTAACATAGAGATGATAAAGATTACAGTCATCCAAGAGTACCAAAACATTAGTCATTACAGTCATCCAATTAAACAAACAGCAACAGATATAATTCACGCATCAGCAAGCAACAGCAAAACATCACTCCTTCAAATGCTTTAACGTCCTCCTGCCATTTTGGAAAAATAGCAGCCCCGAAGGGGTGAGAAAAATCCCAGTAGTGTGGCAACAAAACCAGTAATATAACAGTATTAACTAGGCACCAAATCATAACAGTCACTTCAACATATCCTTGTTCCTTTTCCTTTTTCTTTTTCATCATATTCATATATATAGCGCATATAACGCCTTTCCTTTTCATCATATTCATATATTGCGTATATAACGCCCTTTCCTTTGCGCTTTTAGCACCGTCGTGCGCGCACTTCACAGTGGAATCAATTATCCCTTGGCACCTGAGCTCCATGTGGATTCCATCTGTGGGCCTATGCGGACTGATGCCAAGTGTCCCATACCCCGGTACCTTGGGGATGCCTATATGATGCTTGCTCAAACACATGGTCCTGTACATAACTATTCTAAAACAAGGCCTATATGATCATGATATATGCATGTCATGCTATGCTTTCACACACAAAGCGTAAAAATGCGGTATGATGAAAGGTGCATGCTTATATACCTTTCATATAGCCATCACGGCACATATACTTTTCATATGCGTTATGCTGCCTCATAACGTCTTTACCTCATAATCATATAGCCATCACGGCACATTTTTGGCAGTTTCCTTTCATCATAATGGAACATAATATTTTTTTACGGCATATGGAGCATCATGTCACAATTTTATACCAGTAGTCAATAGTCACATTAGGCTTCATCGCCTGACACTTACCTTTGCGTGCCTTAATTATTACCAAACAGCAGCGAAGTATCTCACTTCTTAAGCGCACCTAAATCAATTACAACTAATCATTTACAGTGACTATTTACAGCAGAAACAGAGAGCATACAGAAGTGGCTTACAGCAGCAAAACAGTGAGCATACAGCAGTGTTTACAGCAGCAAAACAGTGAGCATACAGCAGTGTTTACAGCAGCAAAACAGTGAGCATACAGCAGTGTTTACAGCAGCAAAATAGTGAGCATACAGCAGTGTTTACAGCAGCAAAACAGTGAGCATACAGCAGTGTTTATAGCAGCAAACAGTGACATTTGTGCTTAAAACAGTGAGCAGAAACAGTGAGTTGTTCTTTTAAGACAGTGAACAGAAAACAGTGGTAGTTTCCTTAAAAACAGTGGGCAGAAACAGTGACGTTTTACAGCAGGAAAACAGTAAACATACAGCAGAAACAGTGAACGTTTTAAAACAGAAACAGTGACGTTTTACAGCAGAAAGACAGTAGCACCTTACAGCAGAAACAGTGAACGTTTAAAACAGTGACATACAGTGGCTTTTGATCCTTAAAAACAGTGACATAATTAGTGACTTTTGAACATCAAAACAGTGGCATGAGTAGTGATGTTTATGCATCAAAACAGTGGCATAAATGGTACATTTTTGAGCATTGAAACAGTGGCATAAATCATGGTTTTTTGGACATTGAAACAGTGGCATATTATGGACTAAAACAGTGGCATTTGATGCATAAAACAGTGACATATAATGGACTAAAACAGTGGCATTTGATGCATAAAACAGTGGCATATGATGACTAAAACAGTGGCATATTATGCATAAAAACAGTGGCTTATGATGACTAAAACAGTGGCATATTATGCATAAAAACAGTGGCATATGATGACTAAAACAGTGGCATATTATGCATAAAAACAGTGGCTTATGATGACTAAAACAGTGGCATTTTATGCATAAAAACAGTGGCATATGATGACTAAAACAGTGGCCTTTTATGCATAAAAACAGTGGCATTTTAAGCATAGAAACAGTGGCATTTCATGACTAAAACAGTGGTATAGAAACAGTGGCATTTGATGAGTAAAACAGTGGCATTTCATGCATAAAAACAGTGGCTTAGGGAGCACTAAAACAGTGACATATATGTGCAGAAACAGTGGCATATAATGTGCAGAAACAGTGGCATGTAATGTGCAGAAACAGTGGCATATATGTGCAGAAACAGTGGCATGTAATGTGCAGAAACAGTGGCATATATGTGCAGAAACAGTGGCATGTAATGTGCAGAAACAGTGGCATATAAGGTTGATCTTGAGGGACCGAAACAGTGAGCCTTTTACCATCAAAACAGTGGCACATACTTAGGGAAACAGTGGCATATAATCTTAAGCATTTTTTTATGCATACAATTCACCATGAAATGTCTCCATACTTATACTTTAATCATGCTCAACCAAGGATCCAAAGCAAAACATATACAAGGAGACATTCAAGCACACTTACATGGCTACACAAAGAAGGAGTTCTAAGTTCAAGGCCTACCTCTTGTAGCACACACTTCACCACACCCTTACTAGCTCTTTTTCACAACAAGTCCTCTCTTCCTAGGATGATCTATGCGCACAAAGATGAAGAGGAACAACTTGGGCAGCTTCAAGGTTGAGGACAAGGCTGGACAGTGAGGGAATGAGAGGAGGAAACTTACTCTTGCTTGGAGGTCTAGAGTCACGGTTGAGGTGAGGGAAAGGGGAAGTTGGCTAGGCAAAGTCTTCTTGCTCCAAGGAGGCTTGTGGGTGCGGCTAGAGAGAGTGAGGAGGAGGAGAGTTGGCTGCACTTGCACATGAAGCCAGCCCCTTCCTCATGCGCAAATTTAAAGGGAAAGGGAGGAGGAGTTGCTATGATTAACCATCATGCAAAATTCTGATTACTTGAAGGGATGGGGCTGCATACAAGGGCTGAATCAAGCAAGGGTTTGCTTCTAATTTACTCTACTCACATGCAAGGGGGTGAGGGAGATATGTTCAGCTTTGAGGGCTGTCCAAGTCAGAGAAATTTCTGCACAATTGACCATGATTTGCGCACCTAGAGGAGTGGAAAGGAAGTGTCAAGAGCACATGCAAGAGCTTTGCTAAGTCAACAAGTAAAACAACCATGTGGCAGCCCAAAAATCTGCACTTAAGCAGCCTTGGTGCGCAATGATGAGGGGGAAAGAGGTGCATCAAGAGTGCAGTTTTGTGACAGCCCAAATTCAGATTTTGGAGCTGCACAAAATGATGAAAATGCAGCCAAAAATCCTCTTATGATGCATGTGAAAACAAGGCAGATTTGGCTCATGATGGGCTGCAAAAAGCTTGCCAAAAATCTGCACAAAACAGTGTCATGATGGAAGTGCAAGAGGGTTCTCCAAGTCAACAAGTTAGGCAGTTTGTGTCATAAGAAAAATCTGCACCAAGGCCCCTCCATGTGCGCCTAAATGGAGAAGTATGCAGCCTAAGATCATGCTCAAAGGTCCATGTGTCTACCATGCAATAAGGTTTAAATCAAGTGTGCATAAGCCAAGTGAGGTGGCGGTCAAACATGAAGGAATTTGGCAGATTTTTTTTTTTTTTTTCTAAGTGTAATCCACCCACTTGTGCGCATAAATGAGAAGGAAAAACATCTAGCCAAGTGGTTGTTCCTTGATGCACAAGACACCCTAGTTGGGCAAGGCTTAGGGGAAATAAGAATGGTTACAACTTTGGGCTGAATTAGCTTGATCCAAGAGCCATCCTTGGGCCATTGGCCACACACACAAAAGGATCCAATCACAAACCCAATAGCAACAAGTCCACACACACACACTAGCCCACATCCAAACACTAATGCCTTTTAACACACACTCACATCACTCATTCACATGTCTACATATGTATCTTCCTATGATTTAATTTAATTAATTACCTTAGTCTTATCCAAGGGATAAAGGTCATACAATTCACAAGCCATTACACATAAACCATACCTCCGAATTCTACACATGTACCTATAGCATGTAGTACTTATGTATTTTACTAATTATGCGGGATGTTACACTCTCCCCACCAAATAGGAATTTTGTCCGCAAAATAAACTTACTTAAGAGCTAAACAGTTCTGGATAACGTTTCTGAATGTCGTCCTCGCGCTCCCAAGTGGCTTCAGCTGCCGATCTGTTGTTCCATAATACTTTCACCAAAGGGATTTCTTTAGAACGGAGTCGCTTGACGGATCTTTCAAGAATTTGGAATGGTTGCACTTGATAAGTCAGATTTTCCTTGAGTTCCACTTCTTCCGGCTGTAATACGTGGGATGGATCAAAGAGATACCTCCGTAGCTGAGACACATGAAATACATTGTGAATTCCTGACAAATTGGGTGGTAAAGCCAACCGGTATGCGGACTCTCCAATCCGGTCCATGATCAGATACGGTCCTAAGTACCGTGGACTTAACTTCTTAACTCCCATTCTCCTTCCGAGTCCCGAAGTAGGTGAGATTCTCAAAAATACATGATCTCCGACTTCGAAGGATAGAGGCTTATGGCGCTTGTCGTAATAACTCTTCTGTCTGGCCTGAGCCCGCTGCATATTTTCTCGAATCTTCTTTACCTGTTCGGATGTTTCTTGAATTAGATCAGGTCCTAACATACTTCGCTCACCCACTTCCGTCCAACATAAAGGGGATCTGCATTTTCTCCCATACAGAGCTTCATACGGTGCCATCTGAATACTGGAATGGTAACTGTTGTTGTAAGCAAACTCAATCAAAGAAAGATAACTATCCCAGCTGCCTCCTAACTCCAAAACACATGCTCGCAACATGTCCTCTAATGCTTGAATGGTGCGTTCCGTTTGACCATCGGTCTGCGGATGATAAGCAGTACTCAACCTCAATTGGGTCCCTAATGCTCTTTGAAAGGATTCCCAAAACTTAGATGTAAACTTGGGATCACGATCACTGACAATACTCGTAGGAACTCCGTGCAGCTTCACAATCTCCTGCAGATAAATTCTAGCAAGCCTCTCTGTTTCATATGTGGTTCTAACACGCAAGAAATGAGCTGACTTCGTTAAACGATCGACAATCACCCAGATAGAATCATATCCTTCTCGCGTCCGAGGAAGTCCAACTACAAAATCCATCGCAATACTGTCCCACTTCCATTCGGGAATCTCCAAAGGTTGAAGGAGTCCTGACGGTTTCTGATGTTCGTACTTCACTTTCTGACAAGTTAAGCACCGAGATACATACTCAGCAATATCATGCTTCATACCCGGCCACCAAAACGAGGTCTTCAAATCGTGGTACATCTTCGTGGATCCAGGATGAACTGCGTACTTACCCTTGTGAGCCTCCTGTAAAACTTCTTGCTTCAACACTTCATTTGGCACCACCAGCCGTCCTTGAAATCTCCAAACATCATTCCCGTCCTTTACTACCTCTTGGTTACCAACCAACTCGCGGACTAACTCTTCATCCTTCTGAGCCTTCTTAATTCTACTGATCAGTTCTTTCTCCACCTTTATATTTCCCAATCTTATGCTACTTCCTCTCTCGTCTACCGATAAGTTCAAGTCTCGAAAGGCCTCAAACAACTTCAGCTCTTCCATCATCAGAGTTGCAGTGTGCAGTGTCTTCCTACTCAGGGCGTCAGCTACCACGTTTGCCTTTCCTGGGTGGTATTTAAGTTCAAAATCATAGTCCTTCAGAAATTCCATCCACCGACGTTGCCGCATATTCAGCTCCTTCTGGTCGAACAAGTACTTCAAACTCTTATGATCGCTGAACACGTCAAACTGCGAACCATACAAGTGGTGCCTCCAGATTTTAAGTGCGAACACTATAGCTGCTAACTCCAAATCGTGCGTAGGATAATTTTCTTCGTGAGGCTTCAGTTGTCGAGATGCGTAAGCTACTGCCATACGGTCCTGCATCAACACGCATCCAAGTCCTTTCAGCGACGCATCGCAGTAAACTTCGAACTTTCGAGTAGGATCCGGAATCGTGAGTACGGGAGCACTCGTCAATCTGCTCTTTAGCTCCAAGAAGCATTCTTCACAGGCTTCAGTCTACTCAAAAGGCTTGTCTTTCCGAGTGAGACGAGTAAGGGGTTGCACTATCTGAGAGAAATTCTGGATGAACCTTCGATAATATCCGGCAAGACCTAAGAAACTTCTTACTTCAGTGACCGTCTTGGGTCGTTCCCAATTCATGACAGCTTCAACTTTGCTGGGGTCCACCGCGATACCTTCTGATGAAATGACATGGCCCAGAAACTGGACCTCTTTGAGCCGAAACTCGCACTTCGACCATTTCGCGTACAACTGCTTCTCCTTCAAGACTTGCAAGACAATCCTCAGATGTTCCGCGTGCAGCTCTTCATTAGCTGAGTAAATCAGGATATCGTCGATAAACACAATAACGAACTGATCAAGAAATGGGCGGAAGATGCGGTTCATGTAGTCCATGAATACCGCTGGAGCATTCGTAAGTCCGAATGGGATCACCTGATATTCGTAGTGCCCATAACGAGTCCTAAAAGCGGTTTTCGGAATATCCTCCGGTTTGACCCGGATCTGATGGTATCCCGATCGTAAGTCTATCTTGGAAAAGACTCTGGCTCCTCTCAGCTGGTCCATCAAATCGTCAATCCTCGGTAGCGGATACTTATTCTTCACCGTTACTTTGTTCAGCTGGCGGTAATCTACGCACAGACGTAAGCTTCCATCCTTTTTCTTAATCAAGATGGCTGGAGCACCCCATGGGGAAGTACTCGGTCTGATGAATTCCTTTGCCAAAAGCTCTTCTATCTGCTTCTTCAACTCGCGCAGTTCCAGCGGCGCCATACGATACGGGGCAATGGAGATTGGTCCAACTCCAGAAACAAGTTCGGTAGGAAATTCTATTTCCCTATGAGGAGGCAATCGAGGTATTTCATCCGGGAATACCTCCTCGAATTCTCTAACTACCGATACATCCTGAATTTGATGGTCAACCGAGGTCTCCGCCTCGATCGACAAAAGTTACCCTGCTGCTCCCTTGCGGAGCTCTTTCCTAACTTGCAATAAAGAAATGAGAGAGAAAGGTTGAGAATTACCATCTTTCGCATCTAGTGCGAACACCCGGGCTTGCGTAGGCTGTTGATCAGCGTTCTGGGGGCATTTGTAAGCAAAATGACCTTGCTGGCCATATCTGAAACATGCATTGTTGTTCTTGCGGCAAACTCCAAAGTGATTCTTTCCACACGTAGCACAAACAGTCGCACCCTGCCGTCCAGTTGACGATTGACCAACAGTATTGCTCCTCTTAAAATTTCCAGGCCGCGCCTGCAACTGCGGACCTCTGCCTCGACCCCTACCAGGTGTCGTCCTGAAGAATCTGCCTGAGTGAAAGCAGTTCCGTGTGCTTCATTCTTCTCATTGCTTTAGGAAAATACTTATCCAAAAATACTTGTCTGAATAAACGTTGCCAGTCCCCCTAAGGTAGTGATAAGATCCCCTTCCGCATCGCCAGACCTTCCCCGAGTTGAACCGCGACCACCTGCCATGATTCTGCACCCACAATATCCTGAGATGAGTTGATCAGGCTCACCGCAAGTTATTCATGGTAGCAGTCCCCAGTAGGTACTCGTGTTCAATTCGGACAAGTTAGCTATGCATCCGTGTCTTATCACAGAACGGTCCTAACAATCTAACTACCCTAGTCTCAAACACTTAAACTATAGCACATTTAGACAGTCAATCAGCAGATAAACACAATCAACAATCAAGTCAATCAATCACAATCAAATCCATGGACCAAACTGCTCTGATACCAATTTGTGTAACGCCCTCCCTTGTATGCATCCAAGAGAGTCGTTTGCTAAGCGGAATTAGAGTCGTTAACGTCACATGAGCTAGCAAAGCAGTATACAAGTCCGTATAAAAATTTCATCACTTAAATTCTTTTCATAAAGGTTTTCCAAAATAGCTGCTGTTCTCAAAAGTTCAAGCTAACATAGAGATGATAAAGATTACAGTCATCCAAGAGTACCAAAACATTAGTCATTACAGTCATCCAATTAAACAAACAGCAACAGATATAATTCACGCATCAGCAAGCAACAGCAAAACATCACGTCTTCAAATGCTTTAACGTCCTCCTGCCATTTTGGAAAAATAGCAGCCCCGAAGGGGTGAGAAAAATCCCAGTAGTGTGGCAACAAAACCAGTAATATAACAGTATTAACTAGGCACCAAATCATAACAGTCACTTCAACATATCCTTGTTCCTTTTCCTTTTTCTTTTTCATCATATTCATATATATAGCGCATATAACGCCTTTCCTTTTCATCATATTCATATATTGCGTATATAACGCCCTTTCCTTTGCGCTTTTAGCACCGTCGTGCGCGCACTTCACAGTGGAATCAATTATCCCTTGGCACCTGAGCTCCATGTGGATTCCATCTGTGGGCCTATGCGGACTGATGCCAAGTGTCCCATACCCCGGTACCTTGGGGATGCCTATATGATGCTTGCTCAAACACATGGTCCTGTACATAACTATTCTAAAACAAGGCCTATATGATCATGATATATGCATGTCATGCTATGCTTTCACACACAAAGCGTAAAAATGCGGTATGATGTAAGGTGCATGCTTATATACCTTTCATATAGCCATCACGGCACATATACTTTTCATATGCGTTATGCTGCCTCATAACGTCTTTACCTCATAATCATATAGCCATCACGGCACATTTTTGGCAGTTTCCTTTCATCATAATGGAACATAATATTTTTTTACGGCATATGGAGCATCATGTCACAATTTTATACCAGTAGTCAATAGTCACATTAGGCTTCATCGCCTGACACTTACCTTTGCGTGCCTTAATTATTACCAAACAGCAGCGAAGTATCTCACTTCTTAAGCGCACCTAAATCAATTACAACTAATCATTTACAGTGACTATTTACAGCAGAAACAGAGAGCATACAGCAGTGGCTTACAGCAGCAAAACAGTGAGCATACAGCAGTGTTTACAGCAGCAAAACAGTGAGCTTACAGCAGTGTTTACAGCAGCAAAACAGTGAGCATACAGCAGTGTTTACAGCAGCAAAATAGTGAGCATACAGCAGTGTTTACAGCAGCAAAACAGTGAGCATACAGCAGTGTTTATAGCAGCAAACAGTGACGTTTGTGCTTAAAACAGTGAGCAGAAACAGTGAGTTGTTCTTTTAAGACAGTGAACAGAAAACAGTGGTAGTTTCCTTAAAAACAGTGGGCAGAAACAGTGACGTTTTACAGCAGGAAAACAGTAAACATACAGCAGAAACAGTGAACGTTTTAAAACAGAAACAGTGACGTTTTACAACAGAAAGACAGTAGCACCTTACAGCAGAAACAGTGAACGTTTAAAACAGTGACATACAGTGGCTTTTGATCCTTAAAAACAGTGTCATAAATAGTGACTTTTGAACATCAAAACAGTGGCATGAGTAGTGATGTTTATGCATCAAAACAGTGGCATAAATGGTACATTTTTGAGCATTGAAACAGTGGCATAAATCATGGTTTTTTGGACATTGAAACAGTGGCATATTATGGACTAAAACAGTGGCATTTGATGCATAAAACAGTGACATATAATGGACTAAAACAGTGGCATTTGATGCATAAAACAGTGGCATATGATGACTAAAACAGTGGCATATTATGCATAAAAATAGTGGCTTATGATGACTAAAACAGTGGCATATTATGCATAAAAACAGTGGCATATGATGACTAAAACAGTGGCATATTATGCATAAAAACAGTGGCTTATGATGACTAAAACAGTGGCATTTTATGCATAAAAACAGTGGCATATGATGACTAAAACAGTGGCCTTTTATGCATAAAAACAGTGGCATTTTAAGCATAGAAACAGTGGCATTTCATGACTAAAACAGTGGTATAGAAACAGTGGCATTTGATGAGTAAAACAGTGGCATTTCATGCATAAAAACAGTGGCTTAGGGAGCTCTAAAATAGTGACATATATGTGCAGAAACAGTGGCATATAATGTGCAGAAACATTGGCATGTAATGTGCAGAAACAGTGGCATATATGTGCAGAAACAGTGGCATGTAATGTGCAGAAACAGTGGCATATATGTGCAGAAACAGTGGCATGTAATGTGCAGAAACAGTGGCATATAAGGTTGATCTTGAGGGACCGAAACAGTGAGCCTTTTACCATCAAAACAGTGGCACATACTTAGGGAAACAGTGGCATATAATCTTAAGCATTTTTTTATGCATACAATTCACCATGAAATGTCTCCATACTTATACTTTAATCATGCTCAACCAAGGATCCAAAGCAAAACATATACAAGGAGACATTCAAGCACACTTACATGGCTACACAAAGAAGGAGTTCTAAGTTCAAGGCCTACCTCTTGTAGCACACACTTCACCACACCCTTACTAGCTCTTTTTCACAACAAGTCCTCTCTTCCTAGGATGATCTATGCGCACAAAGATGAAGAGGAACAACTTGGGCAGCTTCAAGGTTGAGGACAAGGCTGGACAGTGAGGGAATGAGAGGAGGAAACTTACTCTTGCTTGGAGGTCTAGAGTCACGGTTGAGGTGAGGGAAAAGGGAAGTTGGCTAGGCAAAGTCTTCTTGCTCCAAGGAGGCTTGTGGGTGCGGCTAGAGAGAGTGAGGAGGAGGAGAGTTGGCTGCACTTGCACATGAAGCCAGCCCCTTCCTCATGCGCAAATTTAAAGGGAAAGGGAGGAGGAGTTGCTATGATTAACCATCATGCAAAATTCTGATTACTTGAAGGGATGGGGCTGCATACAAGGGCTGAATCAAGCAAGGGTTTGCTTCTAATTTACTCTACTCACATGCAAGGGGGTGAGGGAGATATGTTCAGCTTTGAGGGCTGTCCAAGTCAGAGAAATTTCTGCACAATTGACCATGATTTGCGCACCTAGAGGAGTGGAAAGGAAGTGTCAAGAGCACATGCAAGAGCTTTGCTAAGTCAACAAGTAAAACAACCATGTGGCAGCCCAAAAATCTGCACTTAAGCAGCCTTGGTGCGCAATGATGAGGGGGAAAGAGGTGCATCAAGAGTGCAGTTTTGTGACAGCCCAAATTCAGATTTTGGAGCTGCACAAAATGATGAAAATGCAGCCAAAAATCCTTTTATGATGCATGTGAAAACAAGGCAGATTTGGCTCATGATGGGCTGCAAAAAGCTTGCCAAAAATCTGCACAAAACAGTGTCATGATGGAAGTGCAAGAGGGTTCTCCAAGTCAACAAGTTAGGCAGTTTGTGTCATAAGAAAAATCTGCACCAAGGCCCCTCCATGTGCGCCTAAATGGAGAAGTATGCAGCCTAAGATCATGCTCAAAGGTCCATGTGTCTACCATGCAATAAGGTTTAAATCAAGTGTGCATAAGCCAAGTGAGGTGGCGGTCAAACATGAAGGAATTTGGCAGATTTTTTTTTTTTTTTTCTAAGTGTAATCCACCCACTTGTGCGCATAAATGAGAAGGAAAAACATCTAGCCAAGTGGTTGTTCCTTGATGCACAAGACACCCTAGTTGGGCAAGGCTTAGGGGAAATAAGAATGGTTACAACTTTGGGCTGAATTAGCTTGATGCAAGAGCCATCCTTGGGCCATTGGCCACACACACAAAAGGATCCAATCACAAACCCAATAGCAACAAGTCCACACACACACACTAGCCCACATCCAAACACTAATGCCTTTTAACACACACTCACATCACTCATTCACATGTCTACATATGTATCTTCCTATGATTTAATTTAATTAATTACCTTAGTCTTATCCAAGGGATAAAGGTCATACAATTCACAAGCCATTACACATAAACCATACCTCCGAATTCTACACATGTACCTATAGCATGTAGTACTTATGTATTTTACTAATTATGCGGGATGTTACACCAATGGTCCACCATTCAATTATCCAATTACACCACATACCACTTTTTCATGAAATCTTCACAATTTTCCTAAGTTAAAATTCCAACTTTTTCACCAAAAATTATCATAGCATTTCTAGCTTTCATGCATCATTCTAAGGCATTTTCATCTAATAGCATTTTTCCATTTGGGCTCTCTATCATCACACATCTAGAATCAAAGATTCAAAGCATAATTTCTAGATCTACAAAATCAATCACAAAAGTACCACAAATATACTCACCATCTAGTGTAGGAACACCACCAAGGCTCCATCAATCCAAAGGAGATCCAAAACTCCCAAAAACTCCAAGAACACCAAAGGGGTCGGATCTGAGTTTGTCCATTTTCGCCCCAAGGAGGTGGTTTCATGGCTTCTAAGTGTTACCAATGGATCTAGAAGGTTGTTTACAATAGATTTCAACACCAAAATCAAGTGATTTGGTGGAGAATAGAGAAAATGGTGAAATGATGAAGAGGAGGGTGTTTGGTGTTTTTGTTCTTCACAGGGATGCACGGGAGAAATAAGGAAGGAGGGAGGAGGAAAAGAAGAAAAAGGTGTGGGGGCTAAGTGACTTCGGTCACACGGGTCCCACACGCGATCTAACTTTCACTCCGATAAAAATTCTGATCATATATTCTTAATCTACATATTTTTCCAGTCCATGACATATTTTTCTTTCCTCAAAATATTGATAAAAATTTCACACTTATCGGTACACTCACACCACAGTATTTAACACTTAAAAAGTCACTATTCATCACTTTTTCCCAAATTTGCCTATTCACTCAATTTTCCGCCCTGATTCCATTTCCAGCATTATTTTTGTCATATTAAATCTCTAACTCCATTTTTCATGCCTCGGTTTACGTTTTTGGCAAATTACCATTTTGCCCTTTTTGCCCATTTTGGCCCTAATTCTCGGATTTTCACTAATCCTTCCCTTTTAAACCCATATTTTATCACATAAATTCACATTTAATTTTCCGAGGTGTTATAGCAATAGCCTGTCTCTAACAAATATCGCAGAAGAGTTGTCAGTAAGAAGATGCACAAAATACAAACAGAACACTAATAATACGAAAATGTAGAAACCAAGGGACACATTATTTGGTCTTTAGTGGGTTGGCATTAAAGAATATCCCAACATATGTATTCATATTTAAAGTATCCCAAATCCCAATCAAGAGGATTCTTTCATTATTGGGATGAGATAACTTCATTTTTGCCGGTTATATGGTTTATTTGATCTTTTATGTTTCTAAATTTGTCACTCATATCATTTAACCCAATGTGGTTTTAAAGTAACATGTATCCATTGCAGTTATAAAAATACGAGAAAAGATATACTTATAACCTATTTTCGTTTATAATCTCTTACAATCATATTTTAACCGTTGATTTCCGTCAATCAACGATTATAATTTTTGTAAATCAAACTTATTAATTTACAATAAATGATAATCGTTGATTGACGGAAATCAACAGTTAAAATATGATTGTAAGAGGTTATAAACGAAAATAGATTGTAAGTTTAATCTTCTCTATAAATATATAACTTAATTTCCTTATAACTTTTTACTAATATACACACACACACGCACACACCCAACCGAGCACACACACATATATAATAAATTTATTTAAATGTATTATATAAATGTTTTATTCATGATAAAAACAAATAATTATATTTATTTTACTTTTGGATTAAATTCATTACATGATACATATTTAAATTTTGTGGTCTTATGTTTTTATCGTAAAAATAAATTTAAGTCAAATATTATTATTTTATTTAATATAGTTAATTTTTTTAACAAGTAAATCTTTAATTTGTCTTGAATAATATTCTTAATTATAAATAATTTTTTTTACACAACTAAAAAAAAGTAAGAAATTTTGGAAATAATTTCAAAATAAATATCTTTACATATTTTTTAAATTTAATCATTAATAATTAATTTTATTAAAGGCTTATTTGATAATATCATAATTATATAAAATAAAAGTTAAAAAAATATTTTTGTTTATATTTATCTATTAGGGTCTAAGTGTAATATCACGGGAAAATAATATTAATTTATAATATAATAAATTAATAATAAAGTCAATATCTGAAATAAATGGGGCAGATACATCAATGACGAATAAGGAAATAAATACACGGAACCCATATGCCAACCCAAAACTTCAACTATAAATAGAGACCTAGCCTAACCAAACCAATTTGCTTCTCAATATTTCTCCTATTCTCTCTTTCTCCTCTGCTATCTCTCCTAACCAAACCCAAATTATTCTCTTCCTTCTAGAAGTTTACGAAAACGGAGACCAGGTAATCCTAATCCCTAGATAGTTATAGGTTATATTTATATGTAATTTTATAGATGTAATCCTAATCCTTCGGAAATTTTAGGATGTTTTGATATGTTATATGTAATCTTTAGGTGGCGTTTGGTACATGAGAAATTTTTTGTTATCAGGAAAATAAATTTGCTCCAAATATGATAGGAAGAATTTTTTGTAGGGTAAGTTAAAAAAAGTGTTTGGTAGGTCAAAATTTTTCCGGCAAAATTAGATGAAATTTAATAATGCTATGTGTAAAATTTTATCACCGCAAAGAAAACGTTTTTTTTTTCCATCTAATCCAAGGCAAAATTTTACTGATGCTTCATGTGTTAAAAAACTAGACGGGAAAAAAAATTTCTCCTACCTCTTTTAACTCTTGCTCCTACCAAACATAGCCACATATTTTTCCTTGCCCTCTTTTCCCAGGCAATTTTTTTTCCCTCGTACCAAACCCCCCTTAGGGGACTTTTGGTAGGAGATATTTTCGAGGATTATAGGGAAATTGAATTTTTCTAAATTTGTAATTTTCGGTAAACTGAATATTTATGAAAATTGAGATTCTCGAATAAAAAAAATTTCTCCTATTCCAAACGCCCCCTTAGGATATTTACATTATTATTTTTTCTTTTACCTTTCTTTAGAAATTAAATTAATCATGTAGCTCACTCACCTCTTGTAAGTGCTCTCTATTTGTAATTGTAAGTGCATCTGTATTATTATAATAATATTTTTTTTACACAACTAAAAAAAGTAAGAAATTTTGGAAATAATTTCAAAATAAATATCTTTAAATATTTTTTAAATTTAATATTAATAATTAAATTTATTAAAAGCTTATTTGATAATATCATAATTATATAAAATAAAAGTTAAAAAAATAATTTTTTTTTATATTTATCTATTAGGGTCTAAGTGTAATATCACGGGAAAATAATATTAATTTATAATATAATAAATTAATAATAAAGTCAATATCTGAAATAAATGAGGCAGATACATCAATGATGAATAAGGAAATAAATGCATGGAACCCATATCCGAATCCAAAACTTCAACTATAAATAGAGGGGTAGCCTAACCAAACCAATTCGCTTCTCAATATTACACTCAACCAAACCAATTCGCTTCTCAATATTTCTCATCTTTTCTCTTTCTCCTCTGCTATCTCTCCTAACCAAACCCAAATTATTCTCTTCCTTCTAGAAGTTTACAAAAAACGGAGACAAGGTAATCCTAATCCCCAGATAGTTATAGGTTATATTTATATGTAATTTGATAGATGTAATCCTAATCCTTAGGAAATTTTAGGATGTTTTGATATGTTACATGTAATCTTTAGGGGGCTTTTGGTACAGGAGAAATTTTTTGTAATTAGGAAAATAAATT
>JAVKPL010013709.1:0-79143 GCA_032173675.1 Gastrolobium villosum | reverse complement strand
AAAAGGAAACACCCTTTTTGAAAGGGTTGATTCGGCCATAAAGGGTACTAAGAGTACCTTGAATGTTTTCTTATTTCTCTCCATGAATTGTGTCATGAACATTGCATGAAATTTTTTGTGACAAAATTTATCATATACTTGCATATATGATTCGGCCATGAAGGAGTTTATGGCTGCATGTCTGGTTTAATTTTATTTTCTTTGAGAAGGAATTAACAACATTTGAATTATAAAATGTTTTATATATTCGGCCATCAAAGAGAAAATTGAGAATTTGAATCTTGATTTTATTTTGATGTTTAAATGATAAATATCAAAATATATGTGAAAAAATATTATGAGATAATATAATGTTTGTGTTTGCAAGTTTTGAATCTTTCAGTACAAACAGGAAGGGGATGGTCATGGTGCCCGGATTTGAAATTTCGAATTTTAAATTAATGTGTAATTGCGTTGTTTAGTTTAAAGTTGTAATTTGTAATTTCAATTTTTTGTAATTTTGTCCCTCCAAAGATGTTTTGGAGTTTCTTTAATTATATGTAATTAGAGAATTAGGCTAGTGGCGTATAGACGACAAGCGACCATTGCTTGAGAAGCAAGATGGACAAAAGCGCGAGCACCATGACTGTCTCAATATAAACTGTTTATATGCATGTATGATTAGAACGTCTAGTATGCATGAATTGGACAAACCGCGTTTGTATGGTTATTATGTTTGTCCAATTGCGACTAGTGTAAACCGATAGATGTTTGACATAGGTCACGACTAGCATGATAGCTTACAACATGCGTTTGATGAGACCTAATTAACCCTAAATAAAAGGAACCCTTAAAAGGAATAAATAATTAAGCGTATGATTACCTCCCACCACCAATGCTACTCAAACCTCTTCTACATAGTGGTGCTCCACAACTCAGTTGGGATCCACTGTTTCGTTGAGCTAGAGTAGTGTTAGACGTGTAAGACATTTGGGGTGCTGGTTTAATGCTTAACTAAGACATAAGTTGTAGGCTCAGCCGGACTTATGTGCTTAGAGTAATGGTGCTAGGTTGGTTGCATGAGATGCACCACTAAGTGACAAAGAGTTGTCAACCTAAAGTTAAGAGAGGGTATGAGATACTGTTGATAAAGATCAACCCTTTATTTAAATTAATCTTGTGGTCTCAGACGGAGGTTAAAATATATAATCGCACTCTTAATCCCACTACGGTAAACTCTAAAGTAGATTAACCCTAAGTCAATTGGTAAGGGTCATTGACTTAGATAAAATAGTGGGAGGGGAAAATTATTTAAAGTCTTTAATAATTTGCTTTTAACTACATAACCGTATATTAATTAAAATTATCTTTACATCTTTTTCAGCTTATAGTATGACTAATCCGCTGTCACTGCGTTCAATTCTCGATACGAATAAACTGACCGGTTCAAACTTTATGGACTGGTATCGGAACCTAAGAATTGTTCTTAGGGCCGAAAAGATTGCCTACGTTCTAGATGCTGCATTACTCGTAGCTCCTAGGGAAGGGGAAGAAGGGTTCACGGAATTTGATTTCGTAACCCACCAACAGCACTTGGATGACAATGTGATGGCAGTATGCATCATGTTGGCATCCATGTCGCCGGAACTGCAAAAGCAGCATGAGCATATGGATGCTCCCTCTATTATCATGCATCTCAAAGAGTTGTATGATATTAAAGGCAGGCATGAGAGGTATGAGGCCTCTAGAGAATTGTTCTCTTGTAGGATGTCTGGGAGCATGTCTGTGAGCAGTCATGTTCTTAAGATGATCAGGCTGATTGAGAAGCTAGGAAACCTAGGCTTCATCATGGATGCCAAGCTAAGTAATGACTTAATCCTCACCTCGCTTCCACCTTCCTTCAGTCAATTCATAATGAATTACAATATGCATGGGATGCAAGTGAGCTTGCCTGAATTGTTAAGTATGTTAACAACTGCTGAAGTGTCTATCAAGAAAGATAGGACACAGGCTCTTTTGATTGGTGGGCCTAGAAAGGCCAAGGGAAAGGGTAAGGAGCCTGCAAAAGGTGACTCCCTTAAGCCCTAAGGAAAATCCAAGAAGAAGAAAGGCAAAAAGAAGAGTAAAAAGGCACCTAAGGATAAGGGCGATGCTGAGTGCTTCCATTGTGGCAAGAAAGGCCATTGGAAGAGGAATTGTCCAGACTACCTGAATAATGTGACGGACAAGAAGCATGGTGATGCTTCTGCCTCAGGTATTTTCATGACTGAGGTAAATTATTCTTGTGCTAATCCGACCTCATGGGTATTGGATACCGGTTGTGGTTCTAATATCTGCAATATGTTGCAAGTACTTAGGAGCCCAAGGAGATTGGAAAGAAACGAGGTTGATCTCCGCGTTGGTAATGGAGCAAGGGTTGCTGCTAATTCAGTTGGAGATGCTGACCTTATTTTGCCTACGGGTCTTTTATTGCATTTGAATAATTGTCTTTATGTTCCAAATATTTCTAGAAACATTATTTCAATTTCTTGTTTAGAACAAGATGGTTATACTTTCAGTATTAGGAATGGTACTTTTTCTATCATTTTGAATGATATGGTTTATGGTACTGCTTCTTTAATAAATGAATTGTATGTGTTGGAAATGGGAAATGAAGTGCTCAATATAGATGTGAAACGACCTAGGACGAATAATCAATCTTATCTTTGGCACTGTAGACTAGGGCACATTAATGAAACAAGATTGTCTAGGATGCATAGAGATGGATACCTAGATTCCAAGGATTTGGAATCCTTTGGACAGTGTGAATCTTGTCTAGCTAGGAAAATGATTCGACAAAAGCCCAAAGGGCTTGAGAGTCATAGGGCTAGTGAGTTATTGGAACTCATTCATACAGATGTATGTGGCCCGATGTCTATTGAGGCTAGAGGAAGATATTCCTATTTCATTACCTTTACAGATGACAAATCGAGATTTGGGTATGTATACCTAATGAGATATAAATCTGAAGCCTTTGAAAAGTTCAAAGAGTTTAGGAATGAAGTAGAGAAACAGCGTGACAAGATGACTAATACATTACGATCAGATCGTGGTGGTGAATATTTGAGCCATGAGTTTCAGGATTATCTGAGAGAAAATGAAATTCTCTCACAACTTACCGCTCCTTACACACCACACCAAAACGGTGTCTCCGAAAGGAGAAACAAGATCTTGTTAGACATGGTTAGGTATATGATGAGTGAGACTCAACTTCCAAAATCTTTTTGGGGATATGCCTTAGACACAGCGACATACCTTCTAAATAGGGTATCGTCTAAATCTGTTCAGACCACACCATATGAGATATGGAGTGGTAAGAGACCCAACCTGAGTTACCTCAGGGTATGGGGATCGCCAGCTTATGTCAAAGCATTGACATCAGACAAGCTTAGTGCTAAGAGTACTAAATGTCTATTTGTGGGGTATCCTAAAGGTACTAAGGGATACTACTTCTACTCCATGGAAGAACACAAAGTGTTTGTGTCAAAGAATGCTGAGTTCCTTGAGAAGGATTTGATCTCTTAAGGAGGCAGTGGGAGTAAGATTGATCTTGAAGAAGTTCAAGATCTACAAGAACAGATTGAGGAACCAGAGTCTGCTCCGCAGGCGACGTTCTCCAATGGAGAAGTAAACACACAACTCCGTAGATCTACGAGGGTCATCCATCCACCTGAGAGGTATGAGTTTGTGATTGAGAATCAGCAAACTGTCGAGGATGATGAACCAAGTAACTACGAGGAGGCGATCAAGGATGTTGACTCCTCTAGATGGCTTGAAGCCATGGAATCTGAAATGGATTCGATGTATCAATACAAGGTATGGACCTTGGTCCCTAAACCGCAAGGAATAGTTCCTATCGGTAACAAATGGGTCTTTAAAAGAAAGACTGATGCAGATGACAACGTTCAGACCTACAAAGCTAGGTTGGTGGCGAAAGGGTATCGTCAAAGACAAGGAGTTGACTATGATGAGACTTTCTTACCAGTTGCCATGATCAAATCTATTAGGATCATGCTTGCAATAGCAGCATACCACGACTATGAAATTTGGCAAATGGATGTCAAGACCGCCTTCTTGAATGGGTTCTTGAAGGAGGAAGTGTATATGACAACCTGAAGGCTTTGAAATCAAAGATCAGGACCATATGGTATGTAATACAAAGGTCAATATATGGGCTAAAGCAAGCATCAAGGAGTTGGAATATACATTTTGATGAAGTCGTTAAGAGTAACGGTTTTATCAAGAACGAGGATGAACCTTGTGTTTACAGGAAGGTTAGTGGGAGTAATGTCGTCTTCCTTGTACTTTATGTAGATGACATATTGCTTATAGGAAACGACATCCCCACATTAAAAATAAAGAAAGAGTGGCTATCAGAAAACTTAACCATGAAGGATTTGGGAGAGGCAGCCTTTATACTTGGTATAAAGATCTATAGAGATAGATCCAAGAGGCTGTTGGGTTTATCTCAATCCACGTATGTTGACAAGATGCTAAAGAGGTTTAGCATAGAAGGGTCAAAAAAAGGTTTTCTTCCTGTCAGTCATGGGGTACACCTATCAAGGGCTATGTGTCCTAAGTCACAGCCTGAGAAGGATCGCATGAGTGGAATTCCATATGCTTCGGCTATTGGATCCAACATGTATGCCATGATATATATTAGACCATATGTCTCATATGCTTTGAGCATTGCGAGCAAATAGCAGTCAGACCCTGGAGAGGGTCACTGGACAACAGTCAAAACTATCCTTAAATACTTAAGAAGAACTAAGGATGTGTTTCTGGTCTATGGCGGGGTTAATAAGTTAACAGTGAAAGGGTTCACTGATGCTAGCTTTCAGAGTGACAAGGATGACTGCAAGTCACAGTCAGGATTCGTATTCACCTTAAATGGTGGGGCAGTGTCTTGGAAGAATTACAAGCAGGAGACAACAACAAATTCAATGACATAAGCTGAATACATAGCTACTTCAGAAGCAGCTAAGGAGGCCGAGTTGATCAAGAAGTTCATAACTGAACTAAGGGTGGTTCCAAGCGTGGATGAGCCCATACAGTTGCTTTGCGACAACACAGGAGCCATTGCGCAGTCAAAGGAACCTAGGTCTCATCAAAGATCTAAACAAGTGCTCCGCAGATATCATTTGATTAGAGAAAACATTGATAGGAATGATGTAAAAATGTTTTATGTTCCCACAGACGATAACCTGATCGATTCTCTGACAAAGGCAGTTTCTCAGAGAAAACATGATAGTCATTACGAGGCTTTGGGCATACGTCTTAGGTCTGATTGGCTATAGGCCACGTGGGAGCTTGTTAGTATATGGTTGTCCTAGAGACAATCTTTTGATTAAATAAAGGACACAAGATGTAGAACTTTGCTTGTCGCAAATGAATAAAAGCACTCTTTATTCAGTTTCATATTATGTATGGATATTATTGTTAATATTATATGAACGAACTGGATAAATCCCTTGGAATAGAACAGGTATCTCTTGAGTATCTGTGATGAAATCACGATCATGAGGATTCAAGGATATCGCATGTCTATTCCTAATTATATGTTCCTAGTCTAGAGACACTGAGATTGGGGATCAGTGATCTCAGGTAAGACTAGCACGACTTATCTACTTGTATATGGATACAAGGTAAAGACTTCATGTGCTACAGATATGGAGATGTCTTAGCTAAAGTCGTGGGTGGACCTATAAGAGTATAGCTCGCACTGAACAGACCCAAAAAGAGACTCTATGAGGAAATCTCACCGATAGTATCATTCTAGTAGTCTCTTTATATTTGGGTATGTCTTTCCTTAGACCAGAGGTTATTACCTAGACTGTGTTCTAGAAGGCATGCTTTGATTGTATACCTCGTCTGCCTGAAACATGGAGACCCATAGGTATACTGTTGGGCATGTCCTGAAAGAGCACAAGGCTAGGGTGATAAGCTAAAGGAATTCGTAAAATCTCTATGAGAGATTAGGTTATCTGTAAACCGGAGAAATCAGGATGACATTTACAGGGACTCGGGACTCTATGCATAGTAAAAGAGATCATGAGGTGATCTGCCTTTAGAGTTAGTAAATTGAAGATTCCATATTTCGAATAAAGCTTACCCTAGATCGCAGGGGTTGATACATTCTTTACCCTAGGTTAATGGGAAGATAATCGAGACGAAGGGAAATACATACGGTAACCAAATATGTATAATAGGATGATCAAGTCATTAATCTGACTAGCTCTGGGGCAACAAAGCATTGCTAGTGCTCTGTGTTATCATTAATTGGGTTGTGGGCTTGTTGGGCCCGAGCCCAGTTATGTCAGAGGCTAAGTTGGACCTAATGGGTCACACACTAACACCTTATAGTCATGATGAACTAGCTTTAAAGGTATTGGGCCTAATAATGGTTGTTAGCCCAAGAAATTGTTTGGAAGCCCACCTAAAGGGTAGAGGGCGCATGGAGCAATGTAATGGGCTTGGATAGTCCAAGACATTACTAATTAATTTAATTAGTTAAATTAATTATCAAACATTTAAATTTTGAATTTTGAATTTGAAATTTGAATTTAGAAATTTGAATTTGGAATTTGATTTGGAAATTCGAATTTTGAATTTGAAATTTGAAATTTGAAATTTGAAATTGATTTTTGAAATTTGAATTTGAATGTTTGAACATTTGAATTCAAGTGTTTGAATTTGAATTTGAATTGGCTACGAAAAGTTATTTCATAACAAAAGGATAAGATGAGATCTTATTGGAACAAATCCCCTGCATCAAGAAAAGATATTTGATCTTATCCAATAATGAAGTCGTGCACAAATTTGGATGCAAAGTGAGTGTCATTTTGTCAACTAAATGTACTACAATTCTGATTTGGTTGGTTAAGAGAATCAGTGAGGTAGTTGATTCAAATTTGAATGCAACTACTCAGTGTATCTGGACTCAAAATGGGACTGATTGGGGGCGCATGAAATGGCTGGTCATGTGATGAACCATTAGGTCAGAATCTTGAAAGGATAATGACCTAATCTTATAAGGATTCAAATGAGAGGTGGTTAGCAATTTTGAATTGCAAACAGATCCTTGATTCCCTCCAACCATGCGCACATTTGGTGAGATTTTCAAGTAAGAAAATCTTCTCATTCTTTCCTACTAAGTGACCTATGGTGCGCACAAAGGGAGCTCGTTCTCTTCCTTAGGGTTTTCACAAAAACCTAGCCTACTCCCCTCATCTCATGCTCCATTCTCTAGTGTAGTTTTACTTCACTTTTCTAAACACTATACCTAGCCTCCACCTTCACCAATTGAGCGCATAACAAGCCTCACTGTGGTGATCATCCGGTGGCTTGCAAGAAGGTGATCTTGCATCATAGACGAACGGCGGTGTGAATCAACGTTAGAGGGTTTGAACCCTTCAAACCTGACAATTGATCTCATTGATGATCAGGCCGAAAACAAGGTAACATCATGCTGTCCTAAAGCATGAATCACTATATGCATGTATGTTTCCGCGAGAAAAATTCTGTTTTTCCCTCTTACATGCATCGGCCTTCAAGGCCAGATTACTTTCAGCAAAGTGGGCGGTCCACCCCGTCCCGCCATCAAGCCGCCAAAAAATAAGCCAGTCTGTCCCGTCCCGTTCGGCGGATTGGGCGGGTTGACCCGCCAGCCCGGGCTTATTTTACGCTGACCCACCTCAGCCCGCCATCAACCCGCCAATAAATGAGCCCGCCCTGCCGCGCCCCGCTCTTGAGATGCATGGGGGAGGTTGTCCTATCTTATCAACCAAGTGCCTTCCCATGTCCTCCAATCTTGCTCATCAATATCTGCCCTTGTTCATAATTCCCCTATTTCTAGTCCATCTTCTCTCTTCCTTTGAAATTCTTTCATTGTGTTGTATTTGTCCATATCTCTTCTCATCAACGATTTAAATTGATCATAAGCCCATTAAGTGTGTCTACATTGGCTACTCTTCTACTCAAGATGACTACAAATGTTATTCTCTATCTTTACGTGAGGTTTTTGTTTCTATAGATGTCATTTTTTTCGAAACTGAGTTCTTCTTTTCCCATCCTTCTCTTCAAAGAAAACCTATAGGTGAAGATGATGATAAGGCATGGGAACCTACTAATGCAATATTGTTACCAGGTGAAGATGAAGATAAGTCATCAGACCTTACTAATTCCATAATAGTACCACTTTAGCAATTAGAAATAGGGGGAGAAAAATAATTGCAATCTTATAGCGAAAGAAAGATTCCTCAAAGTGTAAATAATCCAAAGTCTCAATGCTAGCAAGACTCCACTTCGAAATCTAGTCCAACAATGCAAAACTTGTTCACCATGACTCAGGACACTTGCAAATGCCAAATACTCTGCAAAAAGGTCTTAGATCTTGTACTGTTAATCCTATTTCTCATTATATCTCATATGATTAGATATCCTCATAGTTTTGTGCCTTCAACACTATATTAGATAGTTCAAAAATACTAAGAAGCATCCAAGAGTCGCTTGATGAACCTAGGTAGAGACGTGTTTTACTCACAGAGATGGATTCCTTGGAAAGGAATAAAACATGGGAAACTGTGCAATTACTGTGGGGGAAAAACAATTGGTGGGTTACAAATAGTGTTTACTATTAAATTTAATGCAAATGGTAGCATCAACATATACAAGGCAAGAGTCGTTGCAATGTGATTCACCTAAACATATAGGGTGAATTGTTATGAAACTTTTGTCCCAATGGCCAAACTCAACACTATTCATGTTCTCTTGTCTTTATCCGCTAACATAGGTTGGCCTTTGCAACAATTGGAAGTGAAGAATGGAATATTAAATGGTAACTAATAGGTCTCAATTTGGAGATCTATTGTGTCTTTGTTCTTCATTAATTTTTTTTTTGAGTCAACACTTATTTTTATGGACTTAGTAAAACTGAACCAATGCCATCTCTTTGCTCAACCTAGAGGCTGGAACAATTTATCATGTATTTTGGGTTGTTCTAGGAACGAAATAGGTTTAATATGCAAATTCGGTTGTTACCACACCTTTTTTCGCCGCTGTCTTGACCCCATCGTTCACGACCTCGACCGCCATTGTTATATTTAGCCATTTATGTGATAACCAGAGCTCTGATTACCAAATAATGCCGAAGCAGTCACACATTGGCCAAATAGAAAGAAAGAATGAACACAAGAGTTGTGAAAAAATATTATTTCTCTCTTCTAAATTTTATTAACCAAAAACAACCAACTAATGTTCTCCAAGTCTTAAATAGGAAAAACAAAATAAAATGAAAATAAAATCAAAAAATCAAAAGGAATCATGCGCAATCAAAGGAAGGAGATAACGCACACTCAAACATAATCTAAGAAATAAAAAAAAGATAAATAACTAACAGTTATTGGAAAGCCCAAAATTATTGATACCCATGGCAAAGCAATAGGTCTCGCTGAGAAGCGCATTTCGAGTTGTCTGTTCAAATTTGAGTCCAATCCAAATTAATCACCCAGGTGGATCATATCTTTTTTTGTATTTTTTTATTGTTTGCAAGGGCAAAAAGAACAAATTAGCCCAATATTTAACAATGTTAAAAATAGACTTGGACGGAAAGAAATTACAAAAAATATAAATGATAGAAAAAAAAATATAAAGGGTCAAATGAATTTGAAACAAACCACATCTAGATTTTTGAACTTTTCCAAAGAAAAAAATATTGAATTTATCCCCTTTTTATTACATTCCATTATTAATGTAACTGTTAAAATCTCAAATGACATGCACGAATAAAGGGTGGTATTTGAAGCAAGAGCGCACAGTACTAGCTAATGATAAGTTATTTTTTTTTTTTTGAGAAAAATGTTTCTGATGTTATTTTAGACAATTTTATCTAATGTTCATCAAAACGACGTCATTTTGAGGTTGAAAAATTGAAAATTTAGAATGATAAAGACTATTATAACCCTGAAATAAATTAAAATTACAAAAACAATTTTCATCCCAAAATGACGTCATTTCGTTGAACATTAGATAAAGTTATCTAAAGTAACTTTAGAAAAAATAAACTTTTTTTTTAATATAAGTAAAAATTAAGTAGATAACCTAATACAACCTATTTAAACCCCTCATCACTACATCAATCCTAGTGGCTTGTGATAAGTTATTATTATATTTACAATTTGCAACTTTAAATTTTTTAACCACTTCTATGAACACAGGTCAACATAATTCAAGAATATCATTTCTATCACTTAAAATTTTCCAAATTACCATAAAAAAGACTACACGTATCTTGAGGAAACACAAACAAACTTTTATGAACCACTCTTTCTGTAGTTTAAAAATCATATACATCGTGCAGATGCGGATCCATGTTAGTGAGACCCACCCTTAAAATTTGATGCAAAAATTTAAAAATATTCTTCTTTTAAAATTCAAAAATTTTCAATTTAACTTTGGGGTATGATATTATAACAACCAATTATGATTACTATCAATATTACTACCAATTAATTTTACCATTAGATCGATTATGTTCATCTAACAGTTATAATTATTTCCTTTTTTATATGGTTATAATTCCTCATATTTAATACTTTATATTTATTTTCACCTTTGTAATTTTCCATATTTAATGTTGTTTGAGGATCATGATCATACAAAGATGAAAATAAATATAACTGTTGGATCAATATAATCGATCTAACGGTTGGTAGTAACATTAGTGGTAACCCTAATTGGTTGTTAGGATATTCTACCCCTTTAATTTCTTTCCTTCTATTTTATTTTCCCGTGAGTTTTTTTTTTTTTTCCTCCACCTTCATTATCCAAACCTAAAAGCAGAGAGATCTATTTTAGACCCTCCAGTTGAGTCGCAATCCGTTCAGATCTAGATCTAAACCAGACCTAGTCAGCCGGTACCTGCTCGCAAGTAAGTTCTAGACCAGGCTGGATCTATATATACTTGAAGTTATCGAGTGCTCACCCTTCATTAATTTCCTGGATCCGCCACTGACAACTTTATTCATAAACCCAATTTTCAACTTGAAAATAGTACACAAATGTAGAACACCAGTCAATTTATTCAAGAAATATCCCATAACTTGAAAACCACACACAGCCTGCAGAAATACATGTCAAGTTATTCATTATACATCCCATATCTTAAAAATTGTACACAATACCTGTCAAAATACGAATTAACTTACTCTAAAACACACTTAACAACTGCACACCACATGTAGAAATACATGTCAAGTTGCCAGCTTTCTCCATGATCACTTCAGTCATAGGACAGTACCCTTTTGTAACATAATTAAAAGCAAGGCATACCTTGTCTAGAAATGCAAGTCAAATTTATTTATGAAATACCCTTGTAACTTAAAAACCGTACACACCTCACCTCCTGTATAAATATACAGGACAACTTTATTCAGCAACTTCAAAAACACACTTCCTGTAAAGCATATACAGGTAAACTTTATTCTTGAGCACCACACTCCGCAAGAAAGAAAAGCCCTCAACTTGCCAATAGTTGTTGTCATGATGTTAACCACTTTTCATCTAATTGCATTGTTTGAGTCCCGTTGAACCTTCAAATTAAAAATACATTAGATAGTTGTTGAAAGTTAAAATAGTTTCAAACTCTTAAAAAACAAGGAAAATATGTTGAGCCTATTCATTAATGCAGTGGTTGGCACCCAAACTTTGATAAGAAAAGAATTCATGTTTAAATCATATTTCATAAAGCATAAGAAAATGTGAGACCATGAATTGTAGATGTTTATTTGATTTGTTAGCTAGCCTAATTTTAAAACACTAGTTCTTACAATTATGAGTTTCTATGCATGCTAAATCAAATTGAACCCATTATCATTTATGAACATTCCCTTTTTTTATTTTTTCTCAAAATGAACTTGTCATGTAATGTTTCACTATTTTAAATGGGATTAATGTTTCTCGTGTTGTATTAACTCCTACACATACATAAAAGTGTGTGGGATTTATGTTTTCTTTTTCTCTCTTTTCTCTTTTTACATGGGCCCTTCATGGGAAACATTAATCCCTTTTCAAATTCATGTTTTCATGATACGGAAAAAACAAATGCAGGAAAAAAAAAAAAAAAAACTCACCAACATTCCATGTTTTCAGCTCTGTCGCTTCTTGAAAAACAAGAAAACTATAATTTTCAAGGCTAGCATCAGTGAATGCAATGAGAATAAGCTTTCTCACACCAGACAACAATTTCCTGAAACAAATTATTTACAAAAGTTAATTGATCAGATAAGATCAAAATAATTTAGAAGGAATATATATTGATTTATTATACCGAATTCTTCATAGATGTAGAGGACATACACAAAGGACCACTAATAATTAGATGATGAAATGAAGGAATTTAGCAGATAATATGTTTCAAAATAGAAGCAATACAGTTTTCTTGTGTGCTTAGCTTCCAATTAGTGCACTGCACAACACGAAAATATGCAAATTGAGAATACAGAGAGGAAGTTAGTTAATTAACATATATTGCATTTCCATAAGAATCAGCTAATTGTATATACTTACGTACAAGTCATGGGAATCTGTCAATTATACTAACTCATTGTTCATCAGCATCCTCTGTTGTATCTCCCACTTTTTTGTGATTATATTATTTATATCCCTATCAAAATACCATGCACCGTCTATTTGCATGGACACATAATATTCTTGAACGGCGGCATCACCACAGAGACGTTTCATGCTGTGGCATCGTAAGATCCAAAATTGTCGCAAGGATGAGAAATGCAAAGAGGAACTCCCCGAGTAAAAGCATTCAAGTTTTGGCAACGAGCTAAGAGTCAAAATCTTAAGCTGCTCGAATATTATCTGATTATCTTGTTCATTGTCCTCTGTAGACACTATTTCTTTTATTGATTCACAGTTGGCTACAGACATCTCCTTCAGTTTAGGCAACGTTTTGACGGTTGAGGCTGTGAACAAATATTTCAATCCACTACAATCCTTTACATTAAGCTCTGTCAGATTGCTCAAAGACAAAGGGGATGGTGCCAAGTTTGTCAAACAATTGCATGAAGAAACAAGTAATGTTTCTAGATTTTCAAGGAATGGGCTCACCCAAGAATGCTCTAAACCTATGGATTCAAGCTGGGACAGACTCTGAAGCTCCAAACCTTTAAGCTGTGAAAGGATTTTAGTATAAGCTATGTCAGGCCTTTGAGAAGGGAATATCTCTTTGAAGGCACTATAAACCACCCGAAGCTTTTTAATTCTGTATAATGTAACCTTTGTATGGAAACCAAATGGAAATATGTCTGATTCATCATGAAAGCCCTGCAAATTGATGTAGTTTATTCCTTGGAGGTCAACAGGAAGTTTTCCTTGCTCAATTTCCATGGCTTCTTCCTTAGTGAGCCACAGTACCTCCAAGTTGGGAGCAACCTAGAATTCAAAATAAATAAGCAAGATGAGAAGGAAAAAGGGAATCCTAGATATGTAATTAATTGAATATTAAATAAAAAATTGGGATCTGAATTTCTTACAAATGGGTTACTTCATCGAGGTTTAAAGAGTTGAGTGGATATATTAATTTTTTATTTTTTTTAAAGTAAAAGAAAAGTTCATTAAAAGTTAAGAGACATACTTGAGAGTTGCAATCTACTTTTATTTCAACTAAATACTATTAGATATAAGTGCAGAATTTAATTATTAGAAAAGTATTATACGACTAAAATGCTTATATAATATCCTTTGAAACATGAGTTTAAATGAGGTTATTTGTGAATTATTTGAACTCATCTTTTTGAATATTTAACCAAGCTTATTTGTTTTATTAAACAAGCAAGCTTAACTTTAGACTCAATTATATAAATGACCTCACCTCAAATGTGTTATATGCTTGAGATTACAAATAGTCTCTCTCTAAAGGGCATCTCTCTCATTTGCTTGAGGATTAATTGCTCTTATGTGTGGTGCTTGAAGCCTTTCCTTCCTCCCTTACTTATAGATGGCTATGAGGGTTTTCTTTTATACTCTAGATTCTTCTCCATTTCATTATTAGGAGGATTTCAATGCAATCTTCATTTTTCCATTAAGTCTTTTGATTTTTCAAATGCATAGGGACTTGAGAAGACATTAACCTTTAGTAATCTAGTGATGTATACAGTTAAGGAGAAATAACTCAACAAATCTCCTCCTTTCTGACCTAATTAAAGGTGATTATCACACTAGCTCCTTCCTAGCAATCTTCGAACTTCTTCACGGGAATGACCTTGGTCATCATGTTGGACCGGTTCAAGTCAATGTGGACTTTGTCAACCAGTAAATGCTTCTCCTTTATCACATCTACGATCCAATGGTAAGCAATGCTGAAATGCTTTACACAGGAGTGATAGGCTGAAATTTTTGCCTAGTGTATTGCACTTTGATTGCCACATTTCAACATGTACTTTGTATTTCTTGTGACCCAATTCAAGCAAATTAGTTTTTCATCCACAACAATTCTATACATGCTTATATTGCTATGATATACTTGGCCTCGATGTTAGACTGGGCAACGCATTCTGAAGCTTAGACTGTCAAGATATAGCTACCCCAGCAAAGGTAATTAGGTAACCCGATGTTGACAATCTTGATTCAGCAACAACACTGATGGAACCCCTTTTCTATAAATCTGAAATTGCAGAAAATATAAAGGAAATACAGAAAATATACACCAAAAGACCTCACCCACTCTCAAGCCAATACACCTAGGCTAAAGAGGTCCCAAGAGATCCTTTCCCAAGACCCCACTCAAATATTCTGAATACATTCCATAATAGAAACATCACCCTAAACTTCTATATATACTAATTCTAAGATACTAATGGGCTTGGATTATTTATTATAGGCCCATAAATACTCCCCCTTCAAAATTCACCTTGTCCTCAAGGTGAATAGAGAGCAGGCAAAGTGAGAGAAACTTCCACCTGGATCCCATTTCTTAAAGGATGTTACTCTATTTTCCATGGCCTTTATGTCAAATAAACCAAGTCCAATTGTATTCTTAAGAAAAAACCTTTCAGCCCACAAAACAAAAGCCTTTCTTCCTTTCTTTTGGGCTGGGCCCGTTAGGTCAAGAAATTGACCCAATTCTGCCAAGGTCAATTCTGCCCTTTTTTCCTCCCTCCCTCTCAGCACCTTCAACGTCAGATTGCCTCCACTTTTTCCTCCTTTGATTTCTTCTCTCTCTGTAGCAGAGTGAATGGGACCATGAGAAGGCTTGATGCTCATGCGCTTATGAAGGAACCACATGTGCTTCCTCTTCTGCCTAACGACTCCATCGGAGATACAAATTTTGTAACATCCCGAGCGCTGATGAGGGCGGGGAGTGATCGCCAGTGCAAAGAGGCATGGACAAGGAGCGGCTCCTGTCAGGCTTCCAGCGGGGGGTAACATGCATGAATGAATCGAATCGACACCCGAAAGGGAGGGATCCCGAAGACTGTGCAGGTATGAGACTGCACGGTTTGAGATAGCTTATAAGAATTAATTGGTACTACCTATAAAAACAATATGCATCTTCTTTTCGGTAGCCCGAGACGGAAGAACTCCACAGTTAAGCGTGCTTGACTTGGAGCAATTCTGGGATGGGTGACCTCCTGTGAAGTTTTCCCAGGAAGTGTGAGAGCGAGGAAAAAGCACACTGAAAAGTCTCGTGTTAGTATGTGGGGATAGTCGTTGATTCTTGAGGCGGCCGGGCGTTACAAATTTCCTCGCACAACTAAACCACCACCTTCTTCCCGTTGAGAAGCTCCTTCGCCACAATCGACACTAGACGTCCAAGCATATGGTGTTGTGCATCCACCACAACCCTCTTCGTACAGAACCCGGACGCCACTTTTGCTCCCTCACCCAAACACACAGTGAGCCCTTCCAGCTTTTGCTGTAGATGCTGCTCCTCTCCTTCTTCTTCTTTATCCCTTTCTTTCTCTTTGATCTCTGTTTCTTCTTCTTCTGATCTGTCCTCACTGTTTTCTTCGGCTTCTTCCTCTTCTTCGTCAAACTCCATCTTCTTCTTCTGCCGTCTTCGATCTTCCTCAAATTCTCCTTCTTTTTCTTTTTCATTTTCTTTTTTTTGTTCGATTTCTTCTTCTTCTTCTGCGTTTTTGTTCTTTTTTTTTTTTTCTGTTTCTTCTTTCTTTGCTTCGATCTCTATTTTTTTAGCAACCGTCACTACTTCTTTCTCTTCGCCTTCTTTGATTTGTTCCTTTGCTACTTTATCACCATCAATTGCTGGATCTGATTCTCCATCATCTATCAATAAAATTTCCGGTAAATATTTCTCTATAAACGCCTTCTCAAACTTCTTCAAGTTTGCGGTAAGATCCAACCACTTCCAACCTTGATACCATTGAAGACACTCCCTCTTAGCCCTCTCACCGTTTCCCTATATTTTTGATTTTCATTGATCCCTTCAATCTGGAAATATTGTTCCAAATCGATCAGCCATCCCCAAGCATCATCTCTTTCTTCTCCAAAGAATTTTGGAACATCAGTAAATCTGTATTTCATTTTTTTTAGATTTCTGGATCAAAGAGCACTCCCAGGATTGTAGTACTTTGATACCAAATTGATGGAACCCCTCTTCTATAAATCTGAAATTGCAGAAAATATAAAAGAAATACAGAAAATACACACCAAAAGACCTCACTCACTCTCAAGCCAATACACCTAGGCTAAAGAGATCCCAAGAGATCCTTTCCCAAGACCCCACTCAAATATTCTGAATACATTCCATAATAGAAACATCACCCTAAACTTCTATATATACTAATTCTAAGATATTAATGGGCTTGGGTTATTTATTATAGGCCCATCAAACACCTAGGTCGGCATCTAAGTATGCTTCCAACTTGTGTTTTCCTTTGCAAAAGCCAAAACACTTTTTAGTTGTACCTTCGAATCTATTAACAGTGGGTTAATTGATCATTTCGTTCCGATTTAAATTTCTTTTCCATCTTGTCCCTTTTCCTAAACTATATAACAATCTGCTCGTCTTCTTAAACTTATATCATTTTATCCTTATTTGACCAAACCCTTATCCTTGGTAAGTCATTTACTCGAATAACTGACTCATTTACTCGAGTAAGTGTCAATCAAACTTTGGTCAAATAAGAGTAGATTGGTATATAGTGTTTGAAGAGAAGGGCAAATTGGTATAAAAGCAGGGAAGCGGGGTAGAGTGATAAATTTCTTTTAAAACATAGGCAAAATGATCAATTAGCCTTTAACATTTGCCCGATGTTCCTTTCCGGGGTTTGACAGAAATCAGCTAACAAAACCAATGACATAAACAATGTCTGGCCTAGTGCAAATCATTGCATAAACGAGGCTGCCATCCGCCAATGAATATGATGCTTTCATCATTTCTTTTTTCTCTTCATCACTTGTCAGACTTTGCTTCTTACTTAATTTTGAATGTCCCGCAAGTGGAGTGCTTATCGGTTTAGCCTTGTACATATTAAACTATTTAAAAAATTTCTGGGATAGGCATAACAACTACTTTGAGCAATCTCACATAATTTTTGTCTGAAGGTTTTGCTTTGCTAAGCCGAGATATTTCAAAGCGAAAGACTTTCTGAATGACCTCTTAAGAGAAATAACTTTCTTTCAATCTTGCTTGACTAACAACATATATCAAAAGAAAGATCAAGTCATTAATGGCATACCTCTTGATGAACATACAATGGTCACCCTGAGTCTTCTTGAAATCATGTTCTTCCATGAACGAATCAAACTTCTTGTACCACTACCTTGAGCTTGTTTTGGAAGTTAGATGGACATATCATATGCTCTTCACCTAGAGCTTTGAAACCCTTAGATTATATAATTTAGATATCTAAGTCTATGATGCTAGCTATACTAAGGACAAATCAGATTGATAAAATCTTTAACACCGAAGAAAATATCTCTTTGAAATGAATACCCTTCTTCTACATCTTTTGACAACAACTTGATCCTTTGGTAGCTCAACCAGATCATAAGTGTGATTCTTATGCAAGGACTGCATTTCCTCCTACATGGCATTTATCCAAGCTTTCTTTTTTCATTTCCAGTTATGCCTTCTTCATAGCTTTGAGGCTCCCCTTCTTGTGCAATGATTATGTATTCATCAACTTGATAATTGGTGGAGGGACGCTTGGCTCTAGTGGATTTCCAGACATGTGGTTGAGCTTGAGGCTCTATTTCATTAGGATATCCTTTATTTGGATCTACCATCTCAACAAGCTCCTCTGTCGATGGAGCTATATTTTCAAAACTAGTTTTTTCATTGTTGACTTGTAATGGATCTACCCCTGAATCACCATGTTCTATAGGGTATACAATATCAGATTAGGTAACAACCCTCACCTTGGGAGAAAATTGATGCTCAGCTTCTGAGTATTCTTTGGCAATCTATTGATCCAGCGCTTATTGATATTTTCATCCCCTTTGAGACCTCTATGAAGTATGGGAAGAAGCCAAAAGCCTTACATTAACGACATTCGACAACTTTATTCTATTGTTTCTCAGATAATGGAGTTACGCAAATCACCAAATGCTCGAATGGAGACCTATATTGGTAAGATTTTCTCTTTGATGCAAGAATTCTTAGCCTATTGTTTCATGTTGCAGATGCCTCTGAATACAAGAAACAGGTGGAGCGCATCTTTATGGTTATAAACCTTTCCGGTCTTCCAGAGGAGTTACAAAGCGTTTGTGAGAATATTTTAACCTTAAAGATAAAGCAGCACCCGCACCTGTTCTTGCTCATTCTCATGTGCCAACCACCGATTCAACTGCCCTCATCCCTCGTGCTAATGATTCCAATTGGAATGGTGGACATGGCCGTGGACAGAAGCCTCGTTGTAACTATTGCCAAAACCTTGGACACGTTGAAGAGCGTTGTTATAGGAACCCTCACTTGAAGCCACTAACTGCCAACTTTGCTTAGACCAATGCTTCGTCACCCTATACTGGTAATCACGTTACTTGTCTTTCTCAATCATCTTTTGGCCCCTGGATAATAGACTTAGGTGCTACTGATCACCTTTATGGTAATAAAGATCTCTTTACCTCATTTACTTATTCTAATAATCTATCTTCTGTTACTCTTGTCGATGGAACCAAGGCCCCAACTCATGATATTGGGCAAGCCAACTCAACTCCTTATTTGACCTTAACCTCTTTTTATTATATACCCGCATTCCTTTCAATTTAATATCTATTAGCCATTCTCTTTTACGCATTATTACCTTCTCTGACCAATTTGTCTTTATGCAGGACTCAGGTACGAGAAAGATGATTGGAGCTGGTCGTAAGTCACGAGGTCTCTACTATCTGACTGCGCATCGTTCTCCAGTGGCGTGCTCTTTCACAAAGTCTCTTGAACTAATCCAAAGTCGTTTGGGTCATCCAAGTCCATTCAAGCTTCGGCAAACAGTTCCCTTTTTGTCCAGCCTTCAATCTCTAAATTGTCAGTTTTGCCGGTAAGGAAAGCACACTTGCTCCTCCTTTGCTAATAAATTCAATAAAAGATTTGATGCTCCTTTTTCTATTGTTCATTATGATATTTGGGGTCTGAGTCAAACTATGTCTGTTTTGGATTTTCAGTATTTTGTGACTTTTATTGATGATTTTTCTCGTTGTACTATGGTTTATTTAATGAAAATTTTCTAAATTATTTTCTATCTACAAAATTTTTTGTGCTGAGATTAATACTCAATTTGGTGCTTCTATTCAAGTCTTGCACAATGATAATGCTAAAGAGTATGTTTCTTTTGTCCTCATACACCGCAGCAAAATGGAATGGCCGAACGTAAAAATAGATATCTGGTTGAAACTGCACATACCCTTCTCATTCATATGAATGTTCCACTCCGTTTTTAGGAAGATGTTATCATCACTTTTTGTTTTCTCATCAATCGCATGCCCTCTTCAGTGCTTAACAACGAAATCCCACACAATGTCTTATTTCATGGGGCATCTCCCTGTCCACTGCCTCCACATATAATTGGGTGTACTTGCTTTGTTCATGATCTCACTCCGGAAAAAGACAAATTAACATCCAAAGCCTTCAAGTGTATCTTCCTTGGTTATACTCACTTTCAAAAGGGGTATCATTACTACTCTCCTGACTTGAAGCGCTACATTACGTCTGCAGATGTCACCTTCATGGATCAGCAACCTTTCTTTAGTTTCCAAAGTTCTGTGTCACAAATTGATTATATTATTCCCTTCCCTTTCTTGATTTATCTTTACCATTTACAGGTGCAGGCTCTACTCTGACTAACTCACTACCCTCAACGATTGCCTATTCCCCTTCGGATCCTCCATCAGAGATTACTCTCATTACCCATCACAAAGGTATCTGATTTACTCGCAACCCTCATACACTTTATGTTTTCCTGAGTTATGACCAACTTTCTTCACAACATTTAACCTTTGTTTCTAGTATTTCTTCTGTTTCCATTCCTAAGACCAAATGTGAAGCATTATCTCATGCGGGTCAGTGCCAGGCGATGATTGATGAAATGACGACACTTCACTCCAATGGCACATGGAATCTTGTTTGCGCTCCTCCCGAAAAGTCTGTTTTTGATCGCCGATGGGTATTAACAGTCAAAGTTGGTCCTGATGGCACTGTTGACCGCCTCAAAGCACGCTTAATGGCCAGGGGGTACACTTAAGATTTTTGGCCTTATATACGAGGACACTTTCTATCCTGTTGCCAAGATGACTTCTGTTTGTTTGTTTCTTGCACTTGCTGCCATTCATCACCGACCCATTCTTCAGCTTGATATCAAAAATACCTACTTACATGGTGATTTGCAGGAAAAAGTATACAGGGAGCAACCATCAGGATTTGTTGCTCAGGAGGAGTGTTTTGGAATGATATGTAAGCTTCATAAATCCTTATATGGCCTGAAGCAATTTCCTCAGGTTTGGTTTAGTCGCTTTAGTTCCACTGTTCAAGCCTTCGGTTTATCCTGAAGTGAGGCCAATCATTATACCTTCTATCAGTATAGTTCCTCTAATCAGTGCATCTATCTCTTGGTCTATGTTAATGATATCATTATTACTGGCAGCGATCAAGTTGGGATTGACAATTTAAAGAAGTACTTATTTAGTCAATTTCAGACTAAAGACCTTGGCAGGCTTCGTTATTTTTTAGTGATCGAAGTGGAAATCCAAGCAAGGCAATTCCATTTGTCAAAAAAAGTATGCCCTGGATATCCTGGAGGGGACTGGTATGTTGGGATGTAAGCCCATTGATACACCTATGGATCCAAGTGTTAAGCTATTACCCGGACAGGGGGAGTCATTGGCAGACCCTGATCGTTATTGCAAATTGGTTGGAAAGTTGAATAATTTAGTATGGCAAGGCCGGATATCTCCTTTGCAATTAGTCTGGCAAGTCAATTCCTTAACTCTCCTTGTTACTCTCATTGGGATGCAATTGTTAGGATTCTCCAATACATCAAAAGAGTACCGGAAAGAAGTTTTATACACACAAATAAGGGGAATACGGAGGTCTATAGTTATTCAGATGCTGATTGGGCAGGATCTCCTTTAGACAGAAGCTCTACTTCTGGGTATTGTGTTCTCCTTGGAGGAAATTTGATTTCTTGGAGAAGTAAGAAGCAAACTGTAGTAGCCAGACCAAGTGCTGAGGAAGAATATCGGGTAATGGGAAATGCAACCTGTGAGCTCATCTGGTTAAGACAATTGATTAAGGAACTACGTCTCTGTGAACAACGGCCCATGAAACTCATTTGTGACAATTAAGATGCATTGCACATATCTTTTAACCCGATATTTCCTAAGAGGACCAAACACAGAGAAATTGACCGTCACTTCCTTCGAGAAAAGATTCAGTCTGGAGAGATCGAGACAGTATTTGTCAACTCCAAAGATCAACTTGCAGATGTTTTCACTAAGGCTTTTAGAGGTCCCCAAATAGATTACATATATAACAAGCTGGGAGCTTATGATGTATACGCATCAGCTTAAGGAGGAGTGTTAGAAATAGAAGTAATATTTGTATTTATATGTAAATATTTGTTTCCTTACTTTAGGATTTGGGTTAGGTCTGGGCTTCTTCTTTAAGCCCTTTAGGATCTCAATATATTGTACACCCTTATATCAGTTCAATAGATAATAACATTCATATTTTTATATTCTTAAGTTGATATGAGTTTGGATTTTATGACGGGAACATATTTTAACTCCTTAAGTATTAGCTAGCATGCTACGTTAGTCATCAAAGTGACTTGACCAATCCCAACAATTTTGGTTTTAAATTGATTTTCCATTTTGACTATGTTGAAGCCACCGTTTTAGTAGGATGGAAAGAAACCTTCATGAGGAGTAACATTACAGGATGCACTCGAATCAACTATCAAAGAATAGTCGTCATAGGCGACGTTAAGGTAATTTTCTTCTCCAATTAAGAAGATATAATCTTCATTGATTGTTGAGATAACTAAGGAGTATAAGGGCTTGCAATTCTTCATCAAATTTTATCGCATTCTTTGTTAATTGATTCATGATTCCTTATAGGTGTTTAAGTGTTTGATCATGCTTTGTCCAACAATAAAATTCTACTCCTCCAATCCTCACACCATGTGAGCTTTCCTACGAGATGTCTTCTTTTGGATCATTGATTCTAGCCTCAATCATAGTTAATGAGCACTGGTATATGTTGAAATTGCGACCTTTTTGCAATTCAGAAGTTCCCATTTTTTATCACTCTTTCCTTCTAGCTTCTCCACGCTTAGGATCAGCTCCTACTGATCCTTGCAGTAAAGGTGGTCCTCTATCATTGGTTTCAAATATGAGTAATTCTCCACAATGAACTTGAACCTATCACCATCATGAGTGACGGTAACCTACATCTTGATACTCATCATGCCCATGGTCTAAAGGCTTTGATACCTTTGTTGGGAAAAATAGTTATTCCATATTTGTAGGAATAAGTCTAAAAAAAAAAGTTGATAAGAGAAGAGATAAAGAACAAACAAATTTATAATGTGGAAAACCCCTTCAATTTGAGGAGTAAAAAACCATGGGACCAAATGTCCAAGAAAAATGATTCACTATGAAAATGGGATTACAATATATATTTCTCTCTGGTATAAAACTTAGAGGCTTACTCTTATTTCTCACCAATTAGAAAGATTGATTACAAATAGTCTCACTCTCTCTCTCTAAAGAAGATCTCTCTTCTTATTTGAGGATTACTTACTTTTACGTTTGGTGCTTGAGGACTTTTCTTCCCCCCCTATTTATAGATAGCTAGGAGGACTCCCTTCTATACTCTAGTTTGTACTCCATTTAATGAGAATTTTAATGCAACCTTACATTTTTCCATTATGTTTTTTCATTTTCCCCATGCATAGGAACTTGTTAAGACATTAACCTTTTATAGTCCAATGATGTGTGTTGTAAATAATTGTGTTTGTTTATTTCTTTATTTATTTATTTCCATTATAGAAGAGCAATTGTACAAATTGTAAACACAATTTTATCAATAAGATTATCTCCTTTTTCAACTTGGTATCAGAGCTCTTGATCCTTATGGCTCTGCTTTCGCAACTTCCGTCTTTAGAGCAGAATCCTATTTGATAGCCTCTTGCTGCCACTAGCCGCCACTGGAAAAAAAATTGGGGACCTTTTGGACCAAGAGGACCATTGTTTAACTCCGTTTTTTCCAGAACTATCAATCTACGAAAGTTTCCAGCAGTAGGTCTTTCATCTCATCACAAAAATCGGATCTTTTTGGCCACTCGCGCCTCCTTTGATCAGATCTGATTTTTTTACTCCTTTTCTATCGTGGTACTGTTCACGCGCACTGCTCATCGGGTACTGTTCACTCAAACAAATAAAAAAATTTGTTCCAGGACAAATCTACTTGGTTTTATCTCCTCTTTCCAGATCTATGTTTTCTCTTCGATCAGACATCATTTGGATTTGCATTTGTGTGATTTTCACCTCAACATTATGGTGGGTTCAAATGATGCATCTTCGAAATTTATTTCTATTCGCCTAGATGAGTTGCAGCGGATTCGGACTATGCTTGATTCTCTGAGTAAGCCATCTAAGACTAGAGCTTTGGCTATGACTGGTATAAGCTCCACTATTCATTCTTTTATTACTTCTTGTACTGATTTTAAAATTCTTAGATTATCGATTCTGGTGCTACTGATCATATGGCTTATTGTGCTGACTCCTTTCTTTCTTATAAGCCTACTATTGGCACCCATACAATAGCTGTAGCTGATGGCTCACACACATCAGTTGCGGGTTCCGGTAACATATATTTATAGCCTTCCTTACATCTCCAAAATGTTCTTTATTTTCCCAAACTCTCCACTAATCTTCTTTCTATCCATAAAATTACCAAAGATTTGAATTGCACTTTAACTTTCTTCCCTACTCACTGTGTTTTTCAGGATCTCGCCACGGGGAAGACGACTGGGGTGCTAAGGAGCAAGGTGGGCTGTACTATCTGGTGCCAGAATCTTCTGCAAAGTATGCTAAGGATCACACCTTGTTGACCTAGTCTCAGTCTACTGCCGACACTTTAATTTGGGTCTATCGTAAATGCTTGGGGCATCCTCCATTTCGTTTGCTTAAGTCTTTATTTCCATAATTATTTTTGTCTAAGTCTGTTGAGTGTTTTCATTGTGATGTTTGTAAGTTTGCTAAACACCACCGTGTCTATTTTTGTTTGAGTACCATTAAAAATGTTGAGCCTTTTTGATCTTGTTCATTCTGATGTTTGGGTCCTTCAAAAGTTCCTTATGCTTCTGGTAATAAATGGTTTGTTTCTTTCATTGATGATTGCACTCGTGTAACGTGGTTTTATTTAATGCATGAAAAATTTGAGGTACCATAATTATTCTTTCGATTTTTTAAAATGATTGAGACCCAATTTGGAAAAAGAATTAAAAGACCAAGGTTCGACAATGGTACCGAATATGTCAATCAGCGTCTTTCCAAACTCATGAACTTACTTATGTGGACACCCCTCAACAAAATGGAGTTGCTGAGAGGAAGAATCGTCATCTTCTTGAAGTTGTTCATGCATTACTTTTTTCAGAATCATGTACCCAAGTGCTACTGGGGAGATGCCGTTCTTACTACAGCTTTCTTAATCAACCGCTTGCTCTCTCGGGTCCTTGACAATGTAAGTCCTATTCACTCAATGACTTTGTCCCTGTTTGGATCCTCTCTTTTTTAAGCTAGAAGCTACTTATAAATATAAGCTAGGCCAAACAGATTTTGGGAAAAGCTCTAATAACAAAAAGCTCTTTTTATAATAATGAGGGAAAAAGCTGAAAAGTAAAAGCTCCTAGGAGGAGCTTTTTTTAAGCTCTTATCTGTTTTTCTTGAATTGTGTTTCTTGAATTGTGTTTTTTTTAATGAAGAGTGATAAAGATAGAGAGAGATTATTTTCTAGAAATATGTGCTTTTAAGTAATTTTAAGCTAAAAATTTTATGTAATTTCAAAACAGCTTTTAGCTTCTTTTTTTAAGCTCTTTTTTTCTAGCTTTAGCTTATAGGTAGCTTCTAGCTTAAAAATAAGAGGATCCAAACAGGCTCTACATTATTTCCCTCTGTTCCCTCTATGCAGGGCCTTCAACCACGAGTGTTTGGGTATGTTGTCTTTGTCCACCTTCATATACATCTTCGTAGTAAGTTGGATCCTAGGGCTCTCAAATGTATCTTCCTTGGTTATGCCCCTGATAAGAAAGGCTACAAGTTTATCATCCTGCTAGTCGAAAATTCTCTGTCTCAATGGATGTCACATTTCATAAATCTGAGTCTTTTTTCCCAAGTCCTCATTTTCATGGGGAGAGCAATGCTTCAGTAGATTCATCACCTTCTATCTTTGAGTCTGGACCTTCCATGTCTTCTCCTACACCTCTTCCTCCTATTTTTGATTTTTTTGTGTTTGAGCCATTTGATACACCGGAAATACAGAGGATTGTGACACATGAATTGGTATATCACAATAGAAAGTAGCCCACACTGTTTCACCAGCAACCTCAATCGACTGAACCACTGGTAAGTCTTGAATCTCTTGTTTCTGATCCTAATATTATTACTTCTCCAGTTTCTGAACCTAATATTGTTGCCTTTAATGATTTTCCTGTTGCTTCTGATAGCTTACCCAGTACCTCTGATAACTTATCATCTCCCTAAGAAAAGGGAAAAGATCTTGTACCCAACACCTTATCTCTCATTTTGTCTCTTCTACTAACCTTTCTGTACAGCACAAAAGCTTTATTTCAGCACTAGATTATATCTCAATCCCAAAATTAGTACATGAAGCATTAAAAGATGATAATTGGGCTCGAGCCATGCAAGATGAAATGAATGACTTGGAGTAAAATAAAATATGGGAGGTTGTTGATAGACCTGATGGAAAGAAAGTAGTTGCGAGCAGATGGGTTTATGCCTTGAAATAAAATTTTGATGGTACTCTTGAGAGATATAAGTCTCGGTTAGTTGCCAAGGGTTACACTCAGACTTATGACATTGATTATGAAGAAACTTTTGCCCCAGTTGCAAAGATGAAAACTGTGAGAGCTTTGTTGTCCCTTGCTGCCCATTACAAATGAGATACAAATCAATTTGCTGTGAAGAATGATTTCCTTAATGGTGATTGGTGAGTTAGAAGGAGAAGTCTATATGGAAATCCCACCTGGCTTTGGCTCTATGGATGGAGGAAATAAAGTTTGCAGGTTAAAAAAAGCCTTGTATGGATTGAAACAGTCTCCCCATGCCTGGTTTGGGAGATTTTCTAAGGTTATGCTGGCCTTAGGATATAAATAGAGTCAAGGAGATCACACACTATTCTTCAAGCACTCCCAAGATGGGAATCTAACTGCATTCCTTGTATATCTTGATGATATTATTATAACAAGTGATGATATTGCGGAGAAACATTTTCTACAAGCACGGCTAGCCTCTGAGTTTGAAATTAAAGATCTTGGGAGATTGAAATATTTCCTACGGATAGCGGTAGCTCATTAAAAGGAAGGAATTTCTATCAGTCAGAGGAAATATGTTCTTGATCTTCTTAAAGAAGTGAGAAAACTTGGGTGTAAACCCTCTAATACTCCTATTGAGCAGAATCACAAGATGAGTTATGAAGTGGAGAGTCCTCCAGATGATAAAGGACAATATCAAAGGTTAGTTGGGAGACTGATATATTTGGCTCATACTAGACCATACCTTGCTTATGCTGTCAGTATTTAAGTCAGTTCATGCATAATTCAAAAGAAAAACACATTCAGGCAGTGGAGAGAATTCTTCAGTATCTTAAAGCCACTCCTGGTAAAGGATTGTTGTTCCGGCGTAATGGCAATCTCTCTTTAGAAGTTTATACCGATGCTGATTATGCTGGATCCGTAACTTATCGTCGATCTACCACTGGTTATTGTATGTTTCTTTGTGGTAACCTAGTGACATGGAGGAGTAAGAAGCAGGACGTGGTTGACAGATCGAGTGCTGAGGCTGAATTTCGAGTTATGGCTCAAGGTGTTTGTGAATTATTGTGGTTGAGAATTATACTTGGTGATCTTAAAATAAGATGTGAAGGGCCAATGAAGCTATTTTGTGATAATAAGTCCGCCATTTGTATAACTCATAATCCAATTCAACATGACCAGACTAAGCACATTGAGGTCGACCGCCATTTTATCAGAGAGAAGCTTGATAGCGGGTTGATCACCACTCCATACATCTCTTCTGGACGTCAATTAGCTGATATTCTGACAGAGGGACTTCCCTCAGAAAGGTTTCAAGAGCGTACTAGCAAGCTGAGAATAATAAATATCTATTACTCAGTTTGAGGAGAAGTGTTGTAAATAATTGTATTTGTTTATTTATTTATTTCCATTCTAGAATCTTCTTTGTGCTTAGCCCATTAGGTTATTTAGTCTCTTTAAATTGAGAGCAATTGTAAACAAAGTTTTATCAATAAGATTATCTCTTTTTTCAACTGTGTCTAATTAAGGAGAAATGAGTCTAAGAGAGGGCAATCGATACACAGACTTGAAATATACCTAAATATCTAAGATATCACAATAACCATGAGAATCATTGTATCTTACTTGCCAATGCATCTCCAGGCTTATCATGGGAAAGGAAACTAAGGAAATAGAAATAGAAAGTTTAAGAAGTAGTTTAAAGCAATTTTTCTATTCACAATTACCATAACTAACAAATCTATTGGACCAATTATCATTGGCACAATAATATGTGCAATATGACTATATAAAAATTTCTTTTACTATCTAACAATTTCTCATCTCTAGATAAATAGCCTAATACACAAACACTGGATAAAGTTAACCACAAATTCGTAACACAAGGAGGATTCTATATATCCCAACAATAATATCATAAGCACAAAATGCAAAGTGTTGAGGCGAGAGCTTTCATATACAAAAACAGTTCATACCTTTTTAAGTGAGACAAAGACTTGCTCGTCTGTTGGAGAACTACCTTGACCCTTTAAAAGAATCTCCAGCATAACATCTATTTCTTTTAAAGTAGGCCATTCTTCAATGTGCACTCCAGGATAAATGCACTTGAGATTTGGCAAATTCCGTAGCCTCAATGAAGTTATGTGGGGCAATATAATAGGTTCTTTGTTTGCTTCTTCTTTGGTTGCTTCATCCTTTGCAAAAATTTCCTCTAACCCTTTACAGTTTTTCACATGAATTTCTTGTAGTCCATATTTGGCTAGTGATGCTGGAAACAAACTTTTTATACTTTCACATCCATCAACCAAAACTTCTTCTAGAAATGGAAGGCTGAGACTTCCTTGAGGATCCTTATTCCAAATATGTTTAAGACATGGCAATTGGTCCAAAATCAGTTTCTTTAACCGAATGGAGAAGGGGTCAGAAGCAGTTCCTATATTAATCATATGATCAAATATTGTCCTAACACGATTACATTTTTTCGCTTGCAACTGCTCCAAATTACATAGGAAAGGAAGTAAATGAGAAGGTAGTATGCAATTTGATAAAAAATCACATTCCACCACAAATAAAGAAGTTAAGTTGAGGAAACACCAGCTTGGGACTGGCTCTCGCTCAAGCCATATCTCTTTCAATATTGGATGATCCCCAAACTTTAAGTGATCCTCAGTGAGCTGCAGAATAAAGACATGAAAATACTCAGCACTTATGTCAAGATGCATTCTATTGTTTGTTAGTACGTAGAGTTTCAAATGTGATGTACTACTCTTTTTTGTATTGGTTAAATTGAAATATTATAATTCCTCGATTTCTCTTCTTCACAAATCTCTTTTGTTCATCATTATACCTCATTATAAACATTTTCCTTTCTACTACAGGGAAGGGTTGTTCATCAAAAGCTTACACCAATACCTCATTATACAACAATATTTTCTTTATACATTTACATAGGGAAATTATACTCTCGTGTTATATGAGACTCATCTCTCATATTACACTCACATTAAAAGATGTGCCTCTTTTTTTTTTTTTTTTAATTGGTGGCCCCACTTTGTTTGTCTCACAACATAAGATAACTTCTCTCCTACTACATGAAAAAAGTGAAACCCACTTACATATGATTATAAATTTACATAATACTATTACACCCATGTAGAAGCTTGCTTCATTGGAAGACAATTACGGAAGGGAATAAAAAGAAAAAGTTAAATATCTAAAACGAAAGTTGGTGTTAGAAGAGAGGAACATTTGAAAATAATACTGTGTGTATCAACTACACAGCGGAGTCTATTATATAACTTAAAAGAAAGAAAATACAAACAGATATACTCGATGTGGGACTTCTATACTACTATTCTAAACTATCATATACTCGATGTGGGACTTCTATACTACTATTCTAAACTATCATTTACAACACTCCCCCTCAAGCTGGAGCATATAAGTCATATGCACCAAGCTTGTTACAAATAAACTCTATTCGAGGGCCCCTCAAAGATTTTGTAAACACATCTGCTAATTGCTCATTAGAGGGTACAAAGCTAGTTTTAATTTCACCAGCAAGAATCTTTTCTCGAACAAAGTGACAATCTATTTCTATATGTTTGGTTCTTTCATGAAACACTGGATTTGATGAAATGTGTAGAGCTGCTTGATTATCACAAATGAGAGTTGCATGTCCAGTGTCTCCAAACTTAAGCTCTCTGAGAAGTTGTTTAAGCCAGATGAGCTCGCAAGTAGTAGTCGCCATGGAGCGGTATTCTGCTTCAGCACTTGATCTGGCAACTACGCTTTGTTTCTTACTTTTCCAGGAAATCAAGTTGCCTCCAACAAAGACACAATACCCAGAAGTAGATCTCCTATCAGTTGGACAACCAGCCCAATCAGCATCACAGTACCCAACCAATTTATCATGACCTTTATCTTCATATTCAAGGCCTTTTCCTGGAGATGCCTTGATATACTTAAGAATACGAATGACTGCATTCCAATGTTCTTGACATGGAGAATTGAGAAATTGACTGACAACACTAACTGCAAAGGAAATATCAGGCCGAGTGACTGTGAGGTAGTTCAATTTTCCAACCAATCTTCTATACTGCTCAGGATCTGAAAAGGGCTCCCCCTGATTTGGTAGAAGCTTGATACTTGGATCCATAGGAGTTTCAACAGATTTTGAATTTAACAGAGCAGTTTCTTCAAGAATATCCAGAGCATATTTCCTCTGAGATATCACAACACCAGATTTAGATTGGGCCACCTCGATTCCTAAGAAGTATCGAAGTTTCCCAAGATCCTTAGTCTGAAAATGATGACATAAGTGTTGTTTCAATCGAGTGATCCCATGTTGATCACTACCTGTGATGACAATATCATCCACATATACCACCAGATAAATAGAACCAGAAGCAGAATGACGAAAAAAGAGAGAATGATCAGCTGCACTCCGAGTCATGCCAAATTGTTGAACAACACTGCTAAATTTACCAAACCAAGCTCTTGGAGATTGTTTGAGGCCATAGAGAGACTTACGAAGACGACAAACAAGTCCTGACTCCCCCTGAGCAACAAATCCAGGAGGTTGCTCCATATAAATTTCTTCCTCAAGATCACCATGAAGAAAAGCATTCTTGATATCCAGTTGGTAGAGAGGCCAATGGCGAATAGCAGCCATGGCAATAAAAAGGCGAACAGTAGACATTTTCGCCACAGGAGAAAAAGTATCAATAAAATCCAAGCCAAAGACCTGAGTGAAACCCTTCGCCACCAAGCGAGCTTTAAGACGATCCACTTGACCATCAGGTCCAACCTTAACAGCATAAATCCATCGGCAACCAACCACAGATTTTCCAGAAGGAAGAGGTACCAGATCCCATGTGCCATTATGATGAAGAGCACTCATTTCATCAATCATAGCTTGTCTCCATCCCGAATGTGAAAGTGCATCACCTGTAGTCTTAGGGACAGATACAGAGGACAAAGAGGAAAGGCAAGCAAAATATGATGGAGAAAGACGATGATAACTGAGATTGACTGCATACCTGGCCGGAGGGCGAGTATCACGAGTACCCTTACGAAGAGCAATGGGAAGGTCACTATCCGAAGGTGGGACCGAAGCCGTGGGAGGAGATGCAGTTGAATGTGAGTCCACGGATACATCTGACGAATTAGGCTCGATCTCATCAGCAGAAGAGGTGATAGAAGGAGAGTCAGAAACATGGTTGGGTAAAGACGGAAGGTAAAGAAGGTCACTTGGGAAGGATGGCTGTACAGAATCAGTATCCACAGGAGTAGTAGAGGATCCAAAAAAGGGAACTGATTCAAAAAAGGAGACATCCGCCGAGATAAAGTATCGACGTAAAGTGGGAGAGTAGCAACGGTAACCCTTCTGAGACCGAGGATAACCCAGAAAAACACATTTATGAGACTTGGGAGCTAATTTATCCAAACCTAGACCAAGATGATGAACAAAACACGTAGAACCAAACACATGTGGAGTTAAAGGATATAAAGTTTGATGGGGAAATAAAATAGAGTGAGGTACCTTATGATTGAGAACAGATGATGGCATGCGATTAATGAGATAGCATGCAGTAAGTATAGCATCACCCCAGAATGTGTATGGAACATTACCATCAATTAACAAGGCACGAGTGGTTTCAACCAGATGGCGATTCTTGCGCTCGGCTACACCATTTTGTTGAGGTGTATAAGGGCAAGATGTTTGATGGAGAATGCCATGAGATGAAAAGAATTGTTGAAATTGATGAGATAAGTACTCACATGCATTATCACTACGAAAAGTACGAATAGGAATACCAAATTGAGTTTTGATTTCATTGTAAAATAACTGAAAAATAGAAAACAACTCAGACCGATTTTTCATTAAAAATAACCAAGTACACCTGGAATAATCATCAATAAAAGTAACAAAATACTTAAACCCTAAAGTAGAAGAATGACGACTTGGTCCCCAAATATCAGAGTGGACCACAGAAAAAGGAGAAACAGCTTGACGGCTAAGACGACTTGGGAACGTACTACGAGTATGTTTCCCATACTGACAAGACTCACAATTTAATTTAGAAAGAGACGATAAATGTGGAACCATCTTCTGAAGCTTTGTAAGACTAGGATGGCCCAGACGAGCATGTATAGTAAGAGGAGAGTCCACAGTGGAGCAGGCTGAATAAGATGGAAATAGTTGATAGAGGCCTTGAGACTCACATCCTCTGATAATCTCCTTCCCCGAACTCCGATCCTGAAAGATGACAGAGGTTTTAGTAAAAGAAACAACACAGTCAATGGATTTTGTCAAACGACTAATAGAAAGTAAGTTAAAAGGAGAATCTGGAACATAGAGAACATGATCCAGAGATAAATTAGGTAAAAGAAGAACCGTGCCAATACCCCGTGATTGGACCAGAGACCCATTGGCCATAGTAATAGTGGGAAAAGAACCAGTAGTACAAAGGGAAGTGAATAAGGACTTATTACCAGAAATGTGATCAGAAGCCCCAGAATCAAGAGTCCAAGGGCCTATAGAGTGCAACTGAGAGATTCCAGCAAAAGAATTACCAGTGGGAGCAATAGATGTAGTAGGACCTGATGGTTGCTTCTCAGACTTATTACCAGCCGGAGACCCAGAAACATTGGAGACGGGAGAGTCCATAATCAAGAGTAGAGGAAAAAAAAAAAAAAAAAATCCAAAAAGACTGATCACACAACTAACCGGAAGAAGAGGGATCAGAAAAATAAGACCGGATCCAGAATCGTCTCAGCAAGACGAAAAAAATCGCAACCAGCCGTGGCCGGAACGGAGTCTGCACGCGCCTCCACAATCGCCCGGAAACTGACAACGAGACAGTTCCGGGGAAAAAAAAATTTGTAAACTATGATGAACAATGGGTTCACCGAAAAAAAAAAAAAAAAATTCAAACGTTCCTTAGGCTCTTGATACCATGTTAAATATCGAAAGAGAAGAGAGGAACATTTGAAAATAATACTGTGTGTATCAACTACACAGCGGAGTCTATTATATAACTTAAAAGAAAGAAAATACAAACAGATATACTCGATGTGGGACTTCTATACTACTATTCTAAACTATCATATACAGTTGTTAATTATAACAAATACTAAATAAAAATTGAAGAGTACAAACTTTTTATAGAGACGTAAAGGAGGGACATTGACCGTACTGCCATGTTTCTCCATAAAATATACTTGAATGCCACGGATTACAAATATTTTTTCAAATTGCCACGGCACCATAATTTCTGAGTTATGTGACGACTATAAACAGGACACGTGCCATACTCTCAATGGCTTGAAGAGCCTAGGAGGCCTGACCGAACCAAAGCGCTACATGGGGTAACGACTTTGGTGTGTATGTCATCCATTTGGCCATAGTCGCTGAGTGATGTAGCGACTTAAGCCATATGCAAAATCATTATTCTTCCGTGCACCACAGTCGCTTGATAAGCTAGCTACTTTGGCCTACTAAAGATGCCTCCATACAGACGCGTTGTAACACCTCCAAATTTCTAGCAATTTTAACAATAATAATTTTCAAAAAAAATAACAAAACTGGTGTGCAGATGGTGCAGAACTTTTTTATTCAAAAGTAGCTATAGTCGCTACATAGGCAACCAACTTTAAGTGTCTTCCCCATCTCTAATACGCAGGCTATTGTGTCTCCATCCTCAACCGCTTTTGGTCTCCTTCCTCCACCGCAACGGCAAGCATCTCTCACATTTACCATCTTCATCCAACCCACTTAACCGAAGGTTGAAGCTCCCAAAGTTGAAAGCTCACCAAGCTCCCATCTCATATATGCAGCCTACTGTATGTCCCGAAAAAATTCCTTTCATTTTTAATTTTATTAGGTCATGAAGGTGCAGTTAGAGATGTTTCAACATGTAATCCAAATGTATGGCCAATTGGTGGTTGTTATGCTTGTTTTGGCCGATTAGGTTGTTGTAATCTTGGATATTGGATTAGCCTTGGCCGAATCTCTTTCATGCATTTCTTGTGTTTGATAAAATGTCCTATAGAAAGTTATACAACTCTTTGGAAATACATCTTTTGTGTTTGATAAAATGTCCGATAGAAATATTCATAGAAAATAGGAATTGCATGTCTTGTGCTTGACAAAATACAATAGAAATATTTATACAAAAATAGGAAATGCATATCTTGTGTTTGTGAAAATGTGCAATATAAATAGTTATACAAAAATAGGAAATGATAAATGGAATCTCAATATTTTATTGAATATTAGTGTTGTTTATATTTTATTTAATTCTAATTTTTTGGGACTTGAAATAATAGGATAAATGATATTTTAATACTTTATTTTTTCTTAGTATAGGATTAAACCATAGGTTACTTGATATGTATTTTTTTCTTATATGAATTAGTTTAGGTAGATTATAGGATACTTAATATTATATTTTAAAATTTTAAATTGAAATTATAAATGGATTTTTAATATTTTATTGAATATTAGTGTTGTATATATTATATTTAATTCTAATTTATTTTGGGACTTGAAATAATAGGATAAATGATATTTAAATATTTTATTTTTTCTCTCAGTATAGGATTAAACCATAGGTTAGTTTGTTGTATATATTTTATTTAATTCTAATTTAAGATAGTTGACATTTTTTTTATGTAAAATAATGTTTATAAATAGCATTATTAATGTTTAATTATTTTTTTCAATAGATTGATGGAGTTTTCGACTGGTTCACCGCCTCATGAGGGTAATGACCCCACACCTCCTGGCTTTCCGGGATCTCCTTGTTGATAGATTACCTTGTGACCTGTTGACCGCTATCTCCTGACATTGCAGGAGAAACACATATCCACATGTGTGGAATGGCGTTGAGCATCGCAAATGGAATGTTAGACATGCATGCACACATGATCCCCATAATATACCTGAGTAGAAAGTGCCATATTTGAGACAGGATGACTTCTATGAGGTTGTGCAGCTGCACAACCACAAGGTTAGGGTTGTTAAAAGTTGATAGGGTTTAATTCTAATAATTCAATAACATCACCTGTCTTATTGTTTCAGATCGACAATTCGCTTATTGCAACCCTTATCGAGCGTTGGCGGCCTGAGACACATACATTTCACTTGCTGCAGGGTGAGATGACGATCACTTTGGAGGACATACACTATCTATCGGGTTTGCCCACGGATGGTGAAGTTGTCTCCGGCCGTAGTGCTCAACAAAATTGGCACCAGGTGATTAATCAATATCTGGGAAATGAGTCATCTACAGATCGAGAGCTGAAAGGAGGTTGGTTGAACCTAGGTTTTTTGCGCGAGAAAATCAATGACGATGAAGACTTTGTTGAGACTGAGCCATAGCATCTTATATACACGCCCTCATTGATTATGCACATCTTGGGTGGCGTGTTGTTCGTCGACACTGCTTCTAGCTTTGTTCCTGCTACATTTTTACTATTCCTTGATGATTTTTAGCATACGGGTAGCTTTAGTTGGGGTTCTGCAGTACTAGCGCACTTTTATCGCAAGTTGTCTAGATTGACTGACATATCTCACACTTCTATGGGTAGATGTGTATTCCTAGTGTAGGTATGGGCGTGGACCTGATTGCGGAGGATCTCTCCTCTCCTAGGCGTGGTAGATCCAGATGCTACATACGGGCACAGGTATAATATACTAATTACATTTATAAGTTTTGTTCTATATATATATATTACTCATACTGATGGTTTATTTTGCAGATTTAATGTACTTACCTAGAAATTTTTTAGATCTGCAAACCTTGTCAGATATCAATACTGCCTTGATGTGATGCGCAATAGATACATTTTTTGGAGGCCATATGCGGGCTTTACAACACATCGATCGACTGTTGATTAGGAACTCAGGTGGATGGCCGTTTGTCCACTTATTTATTACTAGATAGTGGTGTACCAGCAACTAGATAGGGTGCTTAGACAGTTTGGCTTCCGCAAGCCCATCCCCGATCCCTCTATCGACTCGTCTGTATTAACCACTACTACCTTTAGGGGTAAGCCTGATGTCGATTGGTACGATAGACATGCAATTTACATTGCACAATGACAGAATAGGGATAACCTTGTGCAGAATCTTGAGGAGATGGAGGGTGATGGGAACTTATCAGTTAATAGCACATATATATCCAGTGGTATAATGGTGTGACCCGACGCTGGCTTACTCAGACAGCAGCTCAGAAAGGACACGTGGTATGTTCTATTATTACGTGATTTTTGTATAATGCTTTTTATATTGTTGCCAATTATATTAAGGGTAAAGTGTGTCATTTTAAAGGATGTAAAGTTGTGTCATTTTAAGATAGAGAAAGAGATAGATAAAGGAGGAGAGAGAGTTGACAAAAAAAATAAAGGTGTGGGTCCCACCTCTTTTGAGGGTGAAAGGATATAAGTTGTGTAATTTAAAAGAATAAACACTTTTCCCTTAGGGGGTTTTTGGTAGGTGGTTTTTGAGGGGATAGATGGGTAAGTCAAAGTGGGGAAATGAGAATGACATGTTTGATACAAGTTTTTGAGAAATAAAGCAGGGCATGACATTTCCCCATCAAAAGCTGGTTTCAGTGTAAAATGGAACACTCGGCACCGTTGGAGAAGACCTTCTTGGAGGTGGTATGACGAGAAAGCTAGGGAAGTAAGCCAACTTAGTTATGCAAATGCCCTCTGAAAGCTAGGGAAGTAATAATCTTGCCACCGTGTCTGTTATTATATTCAGGGGTATTTTTGACATTTTATCATATTTCCCCATCAATCTTTTACTTTCAACAAAACATAGTCACAATAAATTTTATACAATTTCCCTGGTAATATTTTGGTCTATCAAACAATATTTTTACAATTTCCCCACTTATTTTCATTTACAACTATTTCCCCACTAATCATATTTATCTGTTTAAAAAAAATTTCTCCTATACCAAATGCCCCTTATATTTAATTTATAATCCATATAAATTCATTGCAGGTTAATCAAGACCAGACGATCATCCAAATGGCGCAGCCACATTCTTAAAAGGTATTCTCAATGGGCCAGGTCCTTCATGAGGAAGAGCGGGCATTAGCCGCTTGTTATGAGGGTTATCGCATCACCGAGCCTCGGGAGGATGTTCCTTCGCCTATTACACGTCAGACGCAGATGCCACCGCACGAGGACCATCAATCCCGACATGCACGCATCAAGGGATATCCTTTGAACCACATTCATCCGATTGTTGCAGATAGGCCCATTCGTGTGCCCGGTCTTCAAGAGAGACCCGCTGGGATGTTCTTTGCTCCCGGGTATCCTTCGAGACCATCGCAGCAATATTTTTAGGCACCAGGTTATACTCATTCCAATTCAGGGCCTTCCACCAGTGGTTAGCCATATTGTGCACCGCAGAATCCTATGGCCCCTGGAGGAAGCATTTCACAGCCCGCTCAAGGCTTAGATCAATTTGTAGAAGGCTATACGTTTATTATGCATCCGGACCCATATATGGTCACACCTCCTGCATATTCCACCAGTTTGTTGTCGTCCCCCAGGTGGGGTCCTTTGCCGGATTTTTCGTGCGAGGATATAGATCGGGCATGATTGATGTGGTTATGCCTGATGATGTATAACATGTGGACGATGATGCAGGCATAGAGGCCAGATATCGATGCCTCCTCTCACCATATGAGCATAACATGACACTCTGTTGGGGTGATCATGGACCCCATTGACTGTTTTATATTTTTATTGCCTTTTGATATTGTACTCTGGACTGTTTTCTTTATTTATTTCTTTTTGATACCAAGGTGTGATGTCTGTTGATGTACTAAGGATTTTTATCTTTATTTAGGGCTTTTTGATGCCATGGTGTGATGTCTGGTGATGTACTATCGACTGTTATCTTTATTTAGGGCTTTATCATAATATGCTTATTTATTCTGATTATGTTGTTTAGGTTATTTATTATGGCAACATGATTAACATTTTAGTCACTATGTCAGGTGGCATGATGGACAATTACTTTTAGGGGTGTTCAAAAAAAACCAAATGATCCAAACCATTTTATGAACTGAACCAAACCAATTCGAAAAAATGATTTTATAAAACAGTTCAAAAACCAATCCAATTTTTTAATTTTGGCTTAGATTCAGTTATCCATTTCCATAACAGTTTGGTTATCCAAAGTAACCAAACCAAATTTAAAAATTAAGAAACTGGTTTGTAAATGGAAAATGCAGGTGAGAGCGCAGTGATGCTACGTAGAAAGTTCTTTCTTACAACAACTGTCTCAGCGTTAACGTTCGTTCTTCCAACAATTGTCTCAGCGTCAAGTATTAGAATAGACAAACAAACTAGAGGTCATCTATTTGAAGCTTCACGGTCATGACCTTGAGCTTCGAACCAAATCCTCATCTTTCTAGCTGATATCACATTCTCATCTCTCCAACCTCTCAATCGCCATCATTATATCAGCCACCACAATCAATATTCAAACTCTTAATAGCAAATACCAATACTAAAATATGCACGATGAAATTAAAAAAACTAATAATCAAAGACTGATTTTGGTACTAAAATCAAGTCAAATTAGCTAGTTCATCAATAATAATAAGCTCTAATTAATTAGAGTATAACCATGTCTACATGCTCAAACACTAAAACAACTGGAAATATAGCCCCACCTTCAACCCACATGTGGAGCAACACTTAGTGTAACTTCCCGGGCGCTGACGAGGGCTGGGAGTGATCGCCGGTGCGCAAGGGCACGGACAAGGAGCGGCTCCTGGCAGGCTTCCAGCGACGGGGTACATGAATGAATCGAATCAACACCCGAAAGAGAGGAATTCCAAAGACTGTGCTAGTATGGGATGGTACAGTTGGGAATGATTTATAAGAATTAATTGGTACTACCTATACTAACAAGATGCATATACTTTTCAGTAGCCCGGAACGGAAGAACTTCACAGTTAAGCGTGCTTGACTTGGAGCAATTCTGGGATGGGTGACCTCCTGGGAAGTTTTCCCGGGAAGAGTGCGAGTGAGGACAAAGCACGCAGAAAAGTCTCGTGTTAGTGTGTGGGGATAGTCGTTGATCCTTGCAAGTTGTCAGGCGTTACACTTAGCAGTATGGTACATACACAGAAGGAAAGAGCGCGAGAGAGAGACAAACATACTAGAAAGAGAAAAAAAAATCCAATTTTTTTGTTACAAAACTATATTGGTTACAAAATTGGTTTTGAAACCGGTTGCAAACCGATTTTTTAAAAACTAAATCGGTTTGGTTTGAACACCAAACCGTTAAAACCGAATCGGTTGGGATGTTAGTAAAAATTGAACCAAACCGTTCCATTCACATCCCTAATTACTTTTCATTAACATACATACAAACATTAACATTAAGACTTTGTAATAAACAATTACGTCTATTGTGGCCAACAACCCTACAATAACCGCATTGCGTGCGAATAGTGGTCCCTCCTCGGATGTCCATCTCATTTTGTGTACAGGTACTTTTAGGCCGACCTTTCTGACGTCTCATCGATACATGACACTTGGTGCCTGACTTTGTGGTATGAAATCCTCATTGTTAATCGGGTACCATTTCCCTGAGTATACTTGGCATTGATTTATGACACTATAAGCAGGATCAATGTATTAAAATGGGTCATGGTTTGTGGATGTACAAGCTGCTATCACATGACTACATGAGTACCTAAAAGCAGTGAATTCATAACATGTCACAAAGTGTGTTACGAGTTTTTGTTGATTTGCAACATGTGCTTCCCAAAGTACTTTGGTGAATCGATTACAGTCGTCCATCTCTTCACGGGCCCCTTGGCCATATTGCAAAAACTATTACGACAATAGGGTGTATGTGAGTCGCACCAAAGACGTGATGGGAATGTTTCTGGCACCCTTGAGCATCGATGTTAAAACGTAGTGTCGAAACGTAAAAACGAACGTTTTTATGATTTTTTAACAAAAAACGTGTTGAAACGAGATTTGGGTCGAAACGATTGAAACATCGTGTTAACTCGGTAAACTCGGTTGACTCGGCGAGTTTATCGAGTCGACTCAGTTCTAAAAAAAGAAAAATAAAAGAAAGAGTCAGATCTGACAAGGAGGGGAGAAAGAGAAGCAAAGGCAATGAAGAAGAAGAAGAACTTTATCGCCAACACCTTCGCCATTGTTGGTTGTTACTCCAACCCAAACCAAAATGCAAGAGAAGAAAGGTCAAAGAAAGAGAGAAGAGTTGAAGACAAGCAAAAGGAAGTAGAAGACGTGACCAAATGGAGGAAGAAAGAACCTGAATTTACTGTCAAATCTGCTCTCTGTAGCATTTTCCAAATATTCTCGCAAAGAAAGTAAGTTAGTGTTAATAAAAAAATAAAAGAAGATTGTGAGTGAAGTGATATAGACTCACCACCACTGACGTTTGCTATGTTGCACCGACACGGGACACGGGATACAACACTCCGACACGTTAATTCCAAAAAATGTTAAATTTCGACACGTTAAGACACGTTTTGATATTATATAATATATTTAATTTATCTAGTGTATATTATATTTAGTATTCAATAATTTAACAAAAAAATAAAGATAAACTTAAAATACCCATCAATTTTACAAAGAAACATAATATATCCCAAATTTTTATATTAAACTCAATAAAATCATAATCGTAATCTAACGAATCTAATAGTTGAAACTCAAAATGCAGCGCAACGTAACCTTTGAACCTTTTTTGAGTCTTCCCAATGATTATTGGAGTGTCAGGAATTGTCGGACACGACACGTCAGGATTTTTGAAGTGTCAGTGCTTCATAGGACGCTTGTATATTATTATCTCAGCAAATCAATGCTTTAAGTAATTAATAAATCCATGAATAATATAAAATTGTATATAATTTTTTTTTTCATAGTTCAAAAATATAATATATATATATATATATATATAACATGTAATAATAAAAAAATTTATATATATTCCTAATCATTAATCTACTTAAATTTAATAAGTCATAATTAATACATTAAAATCATTCTATATAAATTAAAACAAAGATTAAAATTGATATTCTTATAAAATAAACATGTGTGTTTTGGTTTTATTTATGTTGGACATATATTTTATTTTTGGTATGTTGATAAACTCTTACGTTTTGCGATTTTATGTTTTTGCTCACCCTTATCGTTTCTACTTAGACTCTACGTTTTAACAACATTGCCCATGAGGACCTTGTAACCACACTCTGACAAGTTAGTGGTCATGTGACCAAACCTTCTGCCCTCTGCATTGTATGCAATGCCCTATTTCCCCTCCGGTATACAATCTATCCATGCGGCTATTTGAGGTCTAGCTTCTTTTAATTTTTCTAATCCTACATCAAAATCTAATCAGGTAGCTGTATAACCTGCACACAATAACAAAGCTAGATATCGATAAAATATTTCAAACAGGTTGTCAACCAAGAGATGAATAAGTCTATACTTATACCTAGCTTCTTCAGTTGCTTCTTGCACATAACATTCTTGAATTTGTGGTTGAAATTACTGGCAAGATTTTGTATACAGTAGACATTGTATGCTTTTGGTGGTTGCCAATCTAACGCTGCATTGTTGACTGCAGACAGTATAGCCGCATGTCGATGAAAAGTAAGACAAATGCCTTCTTTTTTGTCACATGCATCTGTATCAATGTGAAAAACCATGATCAGTCATCAAGATTCTCTCCGAAAACCACCACGAAAAAAATTTGCAAAATGTAATTATTGCCATCCACAATTGAAGCAATTAGTAGGGTCCCCTAATATTTCCCATATAAGTCGGTATCATCTATCTCAATAACCGACTTACAATAATTGAAGGTGTTAGCACACTATTTGAAAGTCCAAAACACACCATGGAACACCTTCCGAGATGGATCCAGCCAATTATCAACAAAATGATCCTTCAAATTCAGCTTATAAACAGCCCCTTATGAAAATAGCAACATGTAATCCAACCATCTTGGCAAAAACGTGTAAGATCCATCCTAATCCCCATAATTTTTAACAATTGCAATTTGTTTTGCCTTCCATGCCTTCCTGTAAGATATATGAAGCTCATGATTTGTTGCTATCCTTTCTTGAATTACAGCAATTTTAATATTCGACTCCTCTCTAATCATTCCTACATGTCGTCAAACAATAATGTGTTAAAACACTTTCAAAAAATTTGGAGAAAAATTTCATGTATTTTACATACCTAGGATAATTGAACAAATGAAATTAGAGTCCAGCTGTTTGTGATCTTGAAAAAGTTAGGTTAACACAATTATGTTTGTTAACCCATTTGTCGATAACCCATTCAGTGTCGTCCTTTTTTACATGTGCCCTCATCCTCCTCACACAACCGTAGTTATGATTTTCACATAGCATGATTAATCTTTTGGTATAACTTTTTGACAACGATTGTATGATACTCTGCTATACAAAATTGTTTTATTGCCAACTGCACATCATGCTTGTTCTCAAACACTTGGTCCTTATACAACTCTTAACACATCTGCCAGTTAGGTACTTGCGCTCCATCTATTGCAAGCAACTCCTCATCTAGGTGTGCCCAATTAATATGCGTATAATGACTTATTCCATACCAAAATGGAAAATTCTCATCTCTTGCATAAGCACACATACGAGCAATGAATCACCACGTGTAACAAACACTAAAAGCTAAAAAAGCCCATTATTAAAGATTATAACTAACCGGCCACTGGCGGGTCGTGCATTCCAAGAATGCCCGGAGAAGGATTTGGATGATACACCGCAGTAGACGGGCATGAATCAAAATCGCCCTCGACGTCGGTGTCGGATGAGTCACTATCTGGAACTAAACCTTCATCCACATCCTCTTCGTTGGAGCTGTCTTTACGGCACGTCGTAACGTACTCATCTTAGGTAGAAAGCATTTCAAATGACATTAGTGGAAGTTGTGGTGGTGGGGGTGACACATACATGTCTTCAGGACTCACCAACGGCTCTTTGTTAATGTCGATTGAGTGGAGGAAGGGATAGAATGTTGACTGCTAGACTGTCCACCCGAGTCTACTTCCTCATACAGTTCAATAAATGCTGAGTCTCGATCATTTTGACATGCATCTACTACTAGTGCGACATTGATGCCAACAGCGCATAGAGAAGTGGCGAAACAGAAAGTTAGGAATTCACAAAAGGGTAACCCTCTGGTTCTCAATTATAATTATCAAAATAACAAAATATTCAACTCCTAAAATAAGGGTCATAAGCACCCTTTTATAGACTAATTACAAATTGATTCAAAATTTAAAATTCTAAAATCCTAAAAATAAGGAAAATTCGTAAATTAAACCTAACTATAATATTCGATGTTATAATCCAGTCTATGATAAATCCGATAGAGAATCAGATTATGAAGATCTAATAAAGGAAGATTTATCATTTGAATTTTTGTCTATGAGATCAATGGAGATAAAAAATATTCGAGGACGAATCTTTTCCTAGCAGGGGAGAATGATGCACTTACAATTGACCCATTGCACATGGCCCAACTATAGATTCAGGAATCCCAGAGTCAACTAGAATTGTGGCCCAATAAATATGGCCAAATTGTTAAAAGAATCTGTAATTTGAAATATAACAAATTACAATCAAACCCAAGTCTAAATGAAGCATCAGATATGATTGTGATTTGTTTGACAAGAAAAGGAAAACAATACATTTGGCATGATTTGAGATATAAGATTTGGGAAGTATTTTGAATGATTTAATTGTAATTATTTATTTATTTTTAGATGTTAATTATTGTTATTTTTATTTTAGGAAGTTTTATTATTTTTAGAATCTTAGATTTAGAATCTTGAATCAATTTGTAATTAGCCTATAAAAGGTTGCTTACGACCCTTATTCTAGGAGTTGAATATTTTGTTATTTTGATAATTATAAATGAGAACCAAAGGGTTATTCTTTTGTGAAATCCTAACTTTCTGTTTAGCCACTTTTCTATGCACTTTCGGCATCATTTGGTATCAGAGCACTAGGTTGCCTTCAACCAATGGCTGAACAAAATCGTGGAGGTCGACGGCATCGGAGTCACGAGGGTAGGGAATGTGGATTTGTTCATGAAGAATATAGACAAATGCGTCAGATTGACCCGCGAGATATAGAAAATGAAGAGTTTGGAAAGCGGATCCAGGATTTGAAGCAACAACTTGAGCAAGCGTTGGACAAGAAAATCCAAGTTCTGAAGCGACTATGTGTGCGGGCACAGAGAAAGATAATTCAAGATTTGGAGCAACGACTCGTGCAGGTATGCATGAAAATTCAAATTTTGAAGCAAACTCTTGTGGAGTTGCAAAGCATGGAAATTCAATATTTAGAGCGGCAGATTGCGTGGACAAAGTTGGGCATTTAATTCGAAGAAGGAATGGAATTAGATGACGCATCTGATGACGAAGAAGAGGATGTCAATCCCTTGGGGATTTTAAACCAGGGACAGAATTGGGAAGTACGATCTGGAAATCAGTCCACTTTTCAAGACATCGTGATGCAAATCAGCATTCTTGACTTTCATGCCTATGATCATAATCCAGTTTGTGATGATGATCCAAACTATGATGATGAGCCGATCTATGATGATAATCCGATTTATGATGATTATCCGATTGTTCATAATTATCTTATTTATGATGATTATCCATCTTATGATGAATATTCAGTTTATGATGATAATCCATTCTATAATAAATCTTACGGTGAATCAGATTATGAAGATCTAATAGCGGAAGATTTACCATTTGAATTCTTGTCTAAAGAATTTCAGATCAGTAGAGATAAACAAGATACGAGGACGAATCTTTTCCTAGCAGAGGAAAATGATGCACTTACAGTTGGCCCATTGCTCATGGTCCAACTATTGATTCAGAAAGCCGAGAGTCCATTAGAATTGTGGCCCAATAAGTATGACCTAATTGTTAAAAGAAGAAATGATTTGAAATATAACAAATAACAATCGAATTCAAGTCCCAATAAAGTAGCAGATGTGACTGTGATTTGTTTGGGAAGAGAAGGAAAGCAACATATTTTGCGTGATTTGAGATTAAAGATTTGAGATGTATTTTGAATTATTTATTTGTAATTTTTATTTATTTTTAGATGTTAATTATTGTTATATTTATTTTAGGAATTTTTATTATTTTTTGAATTTTAGATTTAGAATTTTGAATTAATTTGTAATTAGCCTATAAAAGGGTGCTTACGACCCTTATTCTAAGAGTTGAATATTTTGTTATTTTGATAATTATAATTGAGAACCAGAGGGTTACTTTTTTGTGAAATCCTTGTTAAGAATAAACGTTAAATGTCATTATAATTTTTAATGGGTTCAATTCAACAATCAATTTAATTTTTAATAGGTTTAAATTTGTTAGTTATGGATAGTTTATGAGTCATAAGGTTAGTATTTATTTTAGGAGTTTTGGTTTGACTTTGTCAGTTATGGAGTTTATGAGTCATAAGGTTAGCATTTATTTTAGGCGTTTTGAAAGTTAAGAGTCAGTTATATTTTGTTATTAGGTTTGGTTTTAATTGTGGTTCATGACTATTTAGGGTTGCAGTTTCAGAAAGGCAAACTATAGCCTATAAATAGTCTAGTATATTGTTTGAGAAATACAGAATTGAGAAGCAACGAATTTTAGTAAAATATTTAACAGAAGTTTGTTCTTTTTCTCCACAAGTCCTCACGACATTGTTGAATAATTGTTTTATTTGTTGGTTCTGTATTTGAGCGATCATACAAATTGGTATCAGAGCCAACGGAGGTTGTGACTGGTAATGTGTCGTTGCCCCGTCTAACGAAGGTGAACTACGAGAATTTGAGCATCCAAATGAATGCTCTTCTCGGGTCTCAAGACGGTTGGGAGGTCGTCCAAGAAGGTTTCAAAGAATCGGCAACTACCGCGGGATATTCGGTGGCTCAAAACAAGGCTTTGAAAGAGACGCGATCGAAAGATAAGGCGACATTGTACATGTTGTTCCGTGCTGTTGACGAGTCAGGCTTTGAGAAGATTGCGAGTACTGCAACTTCAAAAGAAGCGTGGGACATTTTGGCAAATGTCTACAAAGGAGCTGATTGTGTTAAGCAAATCCGACTTCAGACCTTTTGCGACGAGTTGGAAGGAATGAAGATGGAGGAGAAGGTGTGTCCGACTTCATCACGCGTGTTCAAACCGTGGTGAACCAGTTAAAAAGGAATGGAGAAGCGTTGCCCGATGCAAGAGTGGTGGAAAAGAACTTGAGTTCTTTAACCGATAATTTTGAGAATGTCGTATGTGCCATAGAAGAATCAAAGGATCTAGCAACGCTCACTGTTGAAGAGCTTGCTGGTTCCCTTGAGGCACATGAACAACGTAAGAAGAAGAAGAAGAATGAGACACTTGAGCAAGCGCTTCAAACCAATGCGTCAATCAAAGATGAGAAGGCCCTCTATTCTCAAAACTTCCAAGGTAGAGGTCGTGGTCGTGGGGGACGTGGAAATGGCCGTGGTGGTAGAGGTCGTGGTCAAGAAGGTCATAGTGAGGAGAAAGAACAGTCAAGCCAACTATAATACCCCTAACTTAAATAATTTAATTAATTACTTTAAGTTAAGTAATTAAGTATGTATTAGTAAGTAAAATTAAGAAGAAGGCATAATTAAGTGAATTGGGGTCACTTTTGAAGTAAAAAGTGTACTCTGTGAAAATTAAGGGGTATAAATGGGTGTAGACAAAAGTACCCAAAATATAAAAATGAAAGTAGAAATATTACTAGAAAAATATTCCAGACTGTTGGGTTAAGTTTGGTAATTAATGGAGTTGAATAGATAGATGAACCGATACCCACTTAACCTATGTTAAGTAGCCAGCAACTAAAGGAACCCAAAATCCCTCCCCAACCCGTCGTGGACCAGAAGAAGAAAGAAAAAAAAAGAAGGAAAGAAGAGAGAAAAGAAGAGAAGAGGAAGGAGAAGGGGGAAACCCTAGGGGGAGCAATCATTGGCCATTTTAAGAGATTCAAAAGCCTAATCCACTCCAAATCTTCTCATCTTTCATAATCCAAGCTTAGTTTTGAGTGGGAAGCATTGTGGAGTGAGATCTCTCCTTCCTAAAATTCATCCCATTGATGATTTGAGGAGTTTTATGGCATCTCCAACCATGGGAGCATAGGAGACCTCTATTGCTTGATTATGTGACCTATTGTGGTAAGTTTCCACTTCTCCAACCTTGTGTTCATGGAGTTTTTTAGAGGTTGAAGATGATGAATAGTGTTTTTTGGGGTTTTATGAGTTTGAGTTTGATTTAAACTTAATCCCTTTGTAAAAGTTATTGTAGATGATGAATGAATGGTAAAAATGAGTTTAGATAGTCATTTAGTCATTGTTCAATATGTGGGGAAAATTCATGCTTGGGCTTATGGATGTTCTAGCATTTTGGGCAATTGATGAGTTGAATGATTGATTGTGTTCCTTGTATTGATAGGGTTGAGGCAAGAGAACCAAGAGGAGTGAACAACCCTTGTGGTTGTGTTCAATTGAGGAAAGGAAAGCTTTGAGGAAAGTTGAAGAGCAAGGTAAACCTTTGGACCTTGGGGTTGATCCCATTAAGTGTTCCACCATACTCCGTTGAGGAGAAATGGTTTTTCTAGATGTGATATATAATTATGATATAGTAATTGTATGCTCATGCATTGATTCATGCATTGATACATGTTATGATTGATTCATGATTATTGGTTGATGTTGATTGTTGAAGAGTCACTGAGGAATGGTTATAGAGGTAGCAAATAATGAATGAGGTAATGGTTGAGGATTGTGATTGAGGTTATGACTGATAGTATTATCATGAGGATGATTGGTAGGAACTTCCCTTGGAAACAGCCCTATGTGGATCTCCATGTGGTTAGAGCCTAAGAGAAACAGCCCTATGTGGATCTCTCTTGGAGGTTCCTAGGTTGAGGTTAAGGACTTCCCTTGGAAACAGCCCTATGTGGATCTCCATGTGGTAAGAGCCTAAGAGAAACAGCCCTTTGAGGATCTCTCTTGGAAGTCCATATAATGGTTATTGATAAGAATGTGTTGAACTGTTATGATTATGTGCACATCGAAAGTGAACCTTAGGGTGGAGTGATCTCCAAGGACCCCTGGTTTACTGTGATATATTCGTATATCTCACCCCGTGTTGTTGGGGACCCCCTTTCAGGAAAGGATGCTGCAGGAGCCTCTGATGGCAAGTGGCCATATTTGAAGTGATTAGGCATATGAAGATATTGTGTCATTTGATTAAGCATGTTATTTTGTAGTTCACATGTATAGGATTGCTAAAGGAGAATCAATTGTCATATGCATGCTATATTTATTTGGGTGGACTTAGCCTATGCTCATGCTTTTGGTATCTCTTTTGTTGATGGGAGCCAAGGAGTGATCATAGTGTTTTGTAGCTAAGTCCCATGAATTGTAATTAAAACTTGTAAACATGATGTAATGTTGTAATTATTGGGTATTTGCATATATGATGAAATGATATGCATGCTTCTCTTGTGTATGAGTATCTAGAGAGACTAGAATTCATGTATTGAAAAGATTATATGATGTAAATTAGGTGAAAGAAGACCTTTAGGTTGGAAAACCAATTTAAAACAAAGGTACCCTGTCTTGTTGTCCAATTTTCGTATCCTATACGATAGATTTGGACCTTTGTGTCTTGATGGAAGTTGTAGATATGTTTCTTAGCTTTCCATAGAGACCAAGATTGTGTAATTTGGATAAGTATAACTAAAGTTATGGTTAAAATACCATAGGTAGGTCAAAGTGCCCTGTTTTGGGGTACACAGCCCTGTTGTCTGGCGCTATGGGCGCCAGACTGGCGCTAGGAGCGCCAACGGCCAAAATGAGGCAGTGGCGCTGGCGCTGAGGGCGCCACTGTGGCGCTGTCAGCGCGGGGGATCTGCCGATTCAGCACCTGTCGCTTAGAAATCTCATAACTTGGGCTACGGTGCTCCGATTTGAGCGCGGTTTGAACCCACGCGTAACTAATGAAAAATCCTACAATATAATGGGCAAATGGAGACCATAATAAATGAAATTAAAGTATGGTATTAAGCTTTGAGTATGTTATTCCGCAATGTATTATGGTTATGGTCACGCAATTGGGTAATTTTAATTCGGCTTGCTTTAAAAGAAAAATTTAACCGGATTTAATTGCACCAATGTGATTGTAACTGCGCTTAATATCATAAGTCAATGTTAAAAAACCGGTTCTAGAACGGGGTGTTACACCAACAGAACTGTCGTGGAAGAGGAGGTCGGTCGTATTACTCCAACATTGAGTGCTACAAGTGTGGCAAGAATGGTCACTATGCAAAAGATTGCAACTCAGATAAATGTTACAATTGTGGCAAAATTGGACATTTCGCAAGAGATTGACAAGATGAGAAAAAGGTGGAAGAGACAACCAACCTAGCCACAGAAAATGAGGCGAAAGAAGGTCTTCTCATGATGGCACACAATGAAGGCAACACCGACAATGACATGGTGTGGTACCTCGACACAGGTGCAAGCAACCATATGTGCGGGCATGAGCACCTATTCAAAGAGATGCGAAAGGTGGAAACTGTACATGTATCATTTGGAGATGCGTCGAAGGTTGAGGTCAAAGGTCAAGGTACGATTTGTTTCTTACAAAAGGATGGCTTAGTTGGGTCAATCCGAGATGTGTATTACGTACCAAACCTCAAGTGTAACATTTTGAGTATAGGGCAACTCATGGAGAAAGGTTATTCGGTATTTATGAAAGATCGGATTTTACACTTGAAAGATAGGCAAGGGCGTTTGGTCGCTCGAGTTGAAATGGGAAGAAATCGCTTGTACAAGCTGAATTTGAGAAGCATGCAAGAAAAATGTTTGCAGGTAGACGTAGAAGACAAGGCGTCGCTGTGGCAAACTGCCATGGATGAGGAGATTAAAGCAATTGACCGCAACAACACATGGGAGTTAGCAGAATTGCCGAACAGAAGTTAGCCCATTGGTGTGAAATGGGTGTTCAAAAGAAAGATGAACGCTCAAGGTGAGATAGAACAGTACAAGGCGCGACTTGTTGCAAAAGGATACAAGCAAAAGGCGGGAACCTGGTGCTTAAAGTCTTGATGTTTCAACTCGGATGGAACCTGGTGCAAAACTCTCGAAGTTTGAGGGAGGAGAACGAGTCGATGCAAGCAAATACCGGAGTTTGGTGGGAAGTCTTCGCTATCTCACATGCACAAGGCCAGATCTCTTGTTAAGTGTTGGCATTGTAAGTCGGTTCATGGAGGAGCCGGTCTATTCACATTGGAAGGCATTGAAGCGGATCCTAAGTGATGGTGTGGAGACTTAGATGATCGAAAAAGCACGTCGGGATATGTGTTCTTTATGGGTAACACGGCGTTAACTTGGCTTTCAAAGAAGCAACCGATCGTGACGCTCTCGACATGTGAAGCTGAATATGTGGCAGCTTCTTGGTGTGTATGCCATGCGATATGGCTCAGAAATCTGTTGGGCAAGTTGGAGCAACAACAACTCAGTGCAACTGTGATACGAGTTGATAACAAATCGACAATTGAGTTGGCAAACAACCCGGTGAATCATTAGAGAAGCAAGCACATCGACGTTCGCTTTCACTTCATCCGAGATCATGTGAAGGAAGGAAGTGTGGAATTAGTACATGTGGCAAGTCGGGACCAAGTCGCAGATATCTTCACGAAACCGCTACCGACGGTACTTCTCGACAACTGCAAGAAGTTGATCGACATGAAGGATGGGAGAAGCATTTATGTTTACGGGGGAGTTTTTGTTAAGAATAAACATTAAATGTTAGTTTAATTTTTAATGGGTTAATTCAGCAATCAGTTTAATTTTTAATAGGTTTAAATTTGTTAGTTATGGATAGTTTATGAGTCATAAGGTTAGTATTTATTTTAGGAGTTTTGGTTTGACTTTGTCAGTTATGGAGTTTATGAGTCATAACGTTAGCATTTATTTTAGGCGTTTTGAAAGTTAAGAGTCAGTTATGTTTTGTTATTAAGTTTGATTTTAATTGTGATTTATGACTATTTAGTGTTGCAGTTTCAGAAAGGAAAACTATAGCCTATAAATAGTCTAGTATATTGTTTAAGAAATACAGAATTGAGAAGCAACGAAGTTTAGTAAAATATTTAACAGAAGTTTGTTCTCTTTCTCCACAAGTCCTCACGACATTGTTGAATAATTGTTTTATTTGTTGGTTCTGTATTTGAGCGATCCTACAATCCTAACTTTCTGTTTAGCCACTTTTCTATACGCTTTCGGCATCAGACATCTTCATTCTCAACAATCTCCATAGCAACCCAACTCTCTTTACCATAAGCACATCTCGCAGTCAACCGAGACAGAGATTGGCCCCATTGTTAAAATGAAGATAATATCGGAAATGGAAAACTTTCTAATCATAGGTGAAAATAACACCTAGAACATTGAACAATTTTGGTATATAAGTCGCTTTATATTACAACGACAGTACCAAATTAACTACCTATGCTAATACCGGAAATAGAAAACTTTCTGATCACAAGTGAAAATAGCACAGAGAACACTGAACAATTTTGGTATATGTATGTAAGTCGCTTTATATTATAACCACAGGACCAAAGTAGCTACCTATGGTAGCAACTTTGACCTATTTCCTGCCAATTTCTGATGCACTTGCACCCCATAGGCCTGCCATGGAGGGGGGGGCAGAAGAATAAATAATTTTGCAGATGGCCTAAGTCGCTACATCACTTAGCAACTATGGCCAAATGGAAGTCACTTGTCACATACACACGAAAGTCGCTACATCGGGTAGCGACTTTGGTTCAGTCAGGCCTCTTCGGCTTTACAAGCCACTGAGAATATGGCACATGTACCGTTCATAGTCGCTATATCACTTAGCGACTATGGTGTCGTGGCAGTTTGGAAAAATATTTCAGCTCTAAGGCATTTAGATATATTTTATGTAAAAAACATGACACTATGTTCAATGTCTCCGTAAAGGAGCCATGCATTGAATTTTCCCCTAAGTTAGTGCCAAAAGCAATCAACAGAGGAGTAAAATGTAAAATCCCCTCTAAGCCTTAGCTGTAAAAGTATATTATGTAAATGGCACTATGAGTCTATGACCCGATTTTGTAAAAAAAAAAAACATATAATGTAAATGGCTAACATTTCTTGCGAAATAAATAGTAAAATGTATTCATAAATATAATAGTAAGGAAAGGTAGTATATAGATATTGTTATCCAATGTTATTATTGATTGTTTGAATAAAGCTCGTATGAAGTGATTATGATTAAATCAACGACAAAATTGAGGTCATAATTAATTGATTGGGTGAAGTCCTTACCTGTTGTAGAAGCACCACTTTTTTTACTGAGGCGTTAACATCTTCATGAAAGATCAAATCATCATTTGAGTCCGCGGAACCTTGAATTCCTCTAAAAGATCTCGCATGTACTGTTCCTTGGGAAAAAATTTCCATCTCAAAGCATTTCAATATGTCCACTTGTATCAGAGACGGTAATTCCAAAGTTTCCTTTCCAGAATAAAAATGTTTCAGCCTTAATAAATCTTTCAGAATTATCCAGTTCAGCCGCTCAAATTTGATCCCTTCCGAAGTTGTTTCATCTTGCTCTTTTTCCACTATCTCTATCATATGATCACAACCCTCGACTTCAATCTTCTCAAGGTTCTTCAATTCTTTTACTGTTGAGGATGTGAACAAATACTCCAATCCATCACATCTCCATATACTTAATTCCTTTAGATAGGAGAAAGATACATCAGAATGAGAATGTACTAATGTTGTCAACTCAGGACACCAGGAAACATATAATTTGTTGAGCTTTTCACAGTGTGTGTTTAACCATGATGAGTCCTCTGACCCGATGGACTTGAGTTTCTTAATTGTTTTCAGTGTCAATGCTTTCAAGTGTCCAGGCATCCCTCGTTCACCAATTTTCGGCTTTTGTGGGAGCACGGATATAGACATTTGTTCTAAATTGGGTGCCTTCTCGAGAATTTCAAAGGGCATAATAGACTCCCCATTCTCATCCACATCAAAAGACAGATAAAGGATTTTTAAAGATTTGAGTTCTTCCGGAGACTTTCTTAACCACGACATTAACTTCGGAGTTTGTTTCCTATCAAGCACCAATTCCTCCAGGTCGGAAATGCCCTAGTAAAGGCAAAACAAATCAAAAAGAAAGGGTTGTGAATCAGAAGATGAAAGGAAGAAATGTTAAGAAGAGAGTTCTAGGCTCTCAATTATTTTCCACAAAACAAGGGTATTTTTAGAAATAAATTATCAAAATAGGGGATTAAAAACCTATTTACTAGTTTGGTACAGTTTTAAGCACACTACAATTATTTTATATCAAAAATCATTAGTTTAAGTGACAAGAGGTTTGTTACTCTTAATCAGGTCCCAGAAACATGGAGAAATAATAATAATAAAATAATCATTTGATTTAAAGCTACTTACCCATTGATGTGCACTTCGAAACAGCACCAACCCGCAATAGTGCACAAATAAATTATTCAACGCGGGGCATTCCAAAGTGAATGTTCCAGGGCAAAAGTGATTGAGTCGTGGCAAATCCCAAAGAAACAGCGAGGTTAGACGAGGGAACACAAACTTTTCTGTTTCTTGTGCAACTGCTTCTTCTTCCTGTCCAACAACTTCTTCTGTTTGTTGTGCAATTTCTTCTCCAACAATTTGTTTTAACTTTTCACAACCTTTTACTGAAAGTTTCTCAAGTTTCTTAAGATTTTTGGCCAAGACAGCAGGAAACAGAGTTTCCAATTTTTCACAATCCTTAACAAAGACTTCTTGTAGATTTTGAAATATGTGAATTCCTTGACCATTCTTTTCCCACACATGTGTCAGCTCCGATAGCCCTTCTAGAGTCAATTTCTTCAACTGGAATGCCGTTTCTATTTTCTCAGTGCCATTCATATAGAAAATTGCCTTTACATTGTGACAATTTCGTACTTCCAATTCTTTTAATCTATTTAAAGAAGGAAGAACATGTGATGGAATTGCACGTGGCGGTTGAATTGCACATGATGATTGAATTTCACAGTCGACCAGCTTCAAAGTTTTCAAACTGTAAAACCAATTGTTTTGTATACCAACTCCTTTCCAGGCTTGTTGTAGCTCAGGATGTTCGGAAAGACTCATCTCGTCCATGCCTTCAAAAAATTTCTGTTAACATTGCAAACAAGTATATCATCAGATTTATCATATTTCATCTAACCCAATGACAGCCTATAAACACCATTAAACCGCTTCTCTAATCAACATCATTAAATTGAAAAGAAAAACTCGAGCAAGTAGTAAAATCGATAAAAGCTGAATCTCAGTCCTAAATCATAATTATCATTCATTTTTTTAATGCATATCATTATTTGTTTTAAATTAATTATTAAAAGAGAAATGAAAAAGAATACAACACAAAAGAAAATGAAAATTCAGTTCATAAGTTAATTCAATCGTACCTTTTCCGCAAACATTTTTTGTATAGTATCTTTTAGATGACCATGCCAGGACCATCTTTTCTCTTGGTCATGTACAACATATATTTTTTGTAAAATTGACGTGCACTTGACATCTTCAGAGAAATTTTCCATTTTGGTACATCCACTTACTACTAATTTCTCCAATGATGGGAACTCGAAGATACAATTCTTTGAGTTACAGAAACTTTTAAGGTTCTTCAATGACACAAGTTCTAGATTTTTTAGTTGTTTGAAAACAATGTCAACTTTGTCTGCATTTCCTTGCTCTGATACAATTTCCTTCAGTGATTCACATTTGACTACCTTCATTGTTCTAAGACGAATCAAGCTTTTTGCAGTCGATGGGGGCATTAAATTTTCTAATCCATTACAATTAACCACTTCTAGATTTGTCAAGTGAGCAAGAGAAACCGACGAAGGCACTATAGTGACCAAACGAGGACAGTTTTCTAGAATCAGGAATTCTATCCTTTGAAGAAGTATGTCTCGTTCAAAGCCTATCTTCTCAAGCTTAGGCAAGTCTATTAACTTCAAGCTTTTCAGCTCTGGAACAACCCCCAATTTTTGAATTTCAGTAGGCCTTCTGAGAGGAACCATCTCTTTAAAGAAGCAATGAATCAATGATAGGCTTTTCAGATTAGGATTGCTATGAAGGAAAGAATATAGAACCTCGGTATTATTTAATTTGGACAAGCGAAGCTCTTCTAATTTGTTCCTTCGATAGTTCCCTTCCCCCATGTAGCTGCTTGGCAACTTTACATGCCATGACTCAATTTGCAAGGACTTCAACTGATTGATTACCTGTAAGAAATAGATGATGAAAAATGAAGAGTAAAAATATATGAAAATGCATTTATAATTTTTTTTCCCACTTCTATAATGATTTTTACTCTATTTTTCTATAATTTAGCAAGAATTCTTGAGATTTGAAAGGCTAACTAGTACCTCTTCAGGAAAGAGCACAAACTTTCCTTCGTCATCTGCGGTTTGTTTTCTGAATGGTTCCAGCTTGTCACAAAGTTCAACACACAAGTCGTTCAATTTTGGACAACTTAATTTAAATGGTCCTGGATAGAAACTCTCAAGTTTTGGCAACTTTGAAAATTTGATGGTGATTAGATTAGGAAATTCAAATGATGGATTAAAACTGCTTGAGTTGGTGTTGGTACCTTTTCCCCTAGCAACAATTTCCCTCAATTCGGAGCAATCCCATACTATAATAGCCCAATAGAATTAATTAGCAAAATACATGTGATTAGATAATTAAGCATGTATTAGTGTGTAAATATAAGTAAAATCCCTTATAAAATTAATTGGGGTCACTTTTGAGGTAAAAAGTGTACTCTGTGAAAATTAAGGGGTATAAATGGGTGTAGACAAAAGTACCCAAAATATAAAAATGAAAGTAGAAATATTCCTAGAAAAATATTCCAGACTGTTGGGTAAAATTTGGTAATTAATGGAATTGAATAGATAGATGAACCGATACCCACTTAACCGGTGTTAAGTGGCAAGCCACTTAAGGAACCAAATATCTTCCCCTTTTCCCATATATGCAGCGCGCAGAGAGAGACGAAGAAAAGAAGGCAAAAGAAGAAAGGAAAAAGAAGAGAAAAGGAAGAGAGGGAGGAGAAGAGTAAACCCTAGGAGGATCAAATCTTGATGGTTTTGAGTGATTCCAAAGCCTAAACCACTCCAAATCTTCCCCTCTTTCACAATCCTAGCTTGGATCTTGGTGGTGAGTTGTGTGGTTTGAGATTTTTCTTCTCAAAGTGGCGACCCATGTGGAGAAATTGTGAGATTTGAGAGCTTCTACCTCCATGGAAGCTTGAGGAGTAACCAATCCTTGGTTGTGCAACCATTGGTGGTAAGATTTCATCCTTTGAACTCTATTTTCATGAAGAATCCATGATTTAGGTTTTGGATGAATAGTGTTTTGGGGTTTATGATTATGTGAGTGAATTGGATATGTTCTAGGTAGATTGAGGCCTAGAGTATGTTGAGAAAAGTGTTCAGATGATGATTTTAACGGTGAAAATGTATTTAGAAAATTTGAGATACCGTATTTTTGAATAGTACCGTATACGTGAATAGTGAATAGTACATATACGTGAATAGTACTATATGGATGAACAGTGTCGTATGCACACATTGATGTTGTATACTAATAGAAATGAGTTTTGATAGTCGTATGATTTTGTTTGGAAAATCACAAGATTATGCATTTGACTATTGTTAGGCTTGTTGGTGTAATCAATGGTTTGGTTTGGGTTGATTGTTGATATTGTCCATGTGATGCTTAGGATTGAGGCATTTGGACCAACCGTGAATAACCAACCGTTGGAGCAAGCTATGGAGCTCGGTTAGCTCCTTGAAGTTAATGTTGTGTTGTGAAGAACAAAGGTTTAGTTGGAAGCTTTGAGGTAAGCCTTCGGACCTTGGGTGTAATTCCCTTTATTGTTCCACCAAGCCCTGAACGGGTAATGGTGTGTTGTTGTATATAAATGCAATGAAATAGTGTAATGCTTTGTTATACGTATTTGCATGCTTTGGTGTGACATAGGATGGTGTTTCCCTATGTTGGTATGTTGCATGACGATGCGTAAATCATACTTGGTAGTTTAGCTGGCCAGTAGGACTATTTGCATCTGAGTATCCTTAGGACAGCTCGAGAGCTCGAGGGGTTTCTCCTGGAGATGTTTTGTACACTTGCATGAATATGTATTTGCTGCATTATTATTGTCATTGCTATTACACTGTTATTGAACTATGGGGTGGAGAGATGCTCCAAGGACCCCTGGTTTACTGGATATATTCGTATATCTCACCCCGTGTGGTTGGGGACCCCCTTTCAGGAAAGGATGTTGCAGGAGCCTCTGATGGCAAGTGGCCATATTTGAAGTGATTGGGCATATGAAGATATCGTGTCATTTGTGGTATCACTATAATGTAGAACTTAGAATAAGAACAACTATTTTCTTGTGGAGAAGACAAAACTTGTATTTCTCTTTTTCTTGTTGTTATTTGCTTACAATATGGATTACTTTATATAGGCACTAGATTGCCTTTTCATGAACCTAAACATTAAATTAGCCATAAACTACAAAACTAAACTTCCAACTCTTGGCCTCTCTAACTCTTGGCCTTTCACTCTCTCTAACTCTTGGCCTTTCACTTTCTTACAACTTTTGGCCTTTCACTTATCTAAACTCATGACTCCTTAATTAAGACTATTAAAACTAACAAAAACATTTAGAGTTTATTCAACAATTCTCCTTCATAAACTTAAATGGTTCTGCCATCTTTCATCCCAAGCATCTTCTTGTAATTGTTGAGCAGCAACGTCGGCAGTGGCTTTGTGAAGATGTCCCCGACTTGCTCTTGACTGGTCACGTGTGTTAGCTCCACATTTCCTTCCTTTACTTGATCCCGGATGAAGTGAAATCGGACGTCAATATGCTTGCTTCTTTCATGATTTACCGGGTTCTTGGCTAGCTCTATAGCTGACTTATTGTCAATTCGGATCACAGTTTGACCGACTTGTTTTTCCTCCAACTTGCTTAGCAAATTCCTGAGCCACATTGCATGACAAACACACCAAGATGCAGCTACATATTCAGCTTCACATGTCGACAGTGTCACAATAGGTTGCTTCTTCGAAATCCAGGTGAATGCCGTGTTGCCCATGAAAAACACATAACCAGCCGTGCTCTTTCGATCATCTACGTCTCCACACCAATCACTGTCAGAATATCCAATCAACTTGTATTTTGCCGAGCTCGAGTAGTGTAACCCGTGTGAAACTGTACCTTGAACATACCTCAGAATTCTCTTTACCGCCTTCCAATGTGTGTATCTCGGCTCCTCCATGAACCGACTTACTATGCCGACACTTAACGAGATATCCGGCCTCGTGCATGTGAGATAACGTAGGCTTCCCACCAAACTTCTGTACTTGCTTGCATCAACACGGTCTCCTCCATCAAACTTAGAGAGTTTTGAACCTGGTTCCATTGGTGTTGAAACTGGGTTGCAATCTTCCATCTTGTACTTCTTCAAGATCTTTTTTGCATAAGCCTCCTGTGACACGAAGATTCCCTTCTCATTTTGTTTTACTTCCAGACCAAGAAAGAACTTCATCAAACCGAGATCTGTCATTTCGAACTCTCTTGTCATTGTGCTCTTGAACTCTTGTATCATCTTGGCATTGTTTCCCATAAAAATGAGGTCGTCAACATAAAGAGCCACAATTAACAAGTCTCCTCCATTTTTCTTGACATAAACAGCATGTTCATATGGACATTGTTCAAGTCCATTCTCCTTGAAATATTTGTCAATACGAGCATTCCATGCCCGTGGTGCTTGCTTCAACCCGTAAAGTGCTTTCTTCAATCTCAGCACCTTCTTCTCTTCTCCTGCCTTCATGTAGCCCGGAGGTTGTTCCACATAAACTTCTTCTTCAAGAACACCATTCAGAAATGCCGACTTTACATCCATTTGATGCATTGGCCATCTGTATTGAGCAGCCTGTGAGATGAGTAGCCGAATTGTCTCCATCCTTGTAACAGGAGCAAACACCTCGTCATAGTCAATTCCAGCCTTCTGCTTATAACCTTTTGCAACTAGTCGAGCTTTATATCGTTCTATCTCCCCTTGAGCATTCATCTTCTTCTTGAACACCCACTTCACTCCAATGGGCCGACTTCCTTCTGGTAGCTCGGCTAACTCCCATGTGTTATTTCGGTCAATGGCTTCTATCTCCTCATCCATGGCATCTTGCCATTTCTTATCTCGGATGGCTTCTTCAAAACTTATGTTCTCAGAGTCTGCAAGAAGACAAACAAAATGTACCTCACTTGTTGACTCATATATGTCTTGTATGCTTCGCATCCTGGGTTGTCGTACCTCATCTTCATCATCAGAAACTTCAGGACTTGCCGGGTTGATAATTTGTGTTGAGATTCCGTCTTCAAAGTTTACCTCAGAAGAATTGTTCCAGTCCCACTCATTTGCTTCATTGAGCTTTACATCTCTGCTTACTATGACTTTCTTGTTGACGGGGTCAAACAGCTTATACCCCTTTGTTTTTTCATCATATCCAATAAAAACATATTTCTTGCTTTTATCCTCGAGCTTGGTTCTGAGCTGGTCCGGTATGTGTGCATAGGCTACACTGCCAAAAACTCTGAGATGAGCCACTGAAGGCTTTTGACCGCTCCATGCTTCCTGTGGAGTTTTATCATCCAAGTTCGAATGTGGACATCGGTTCTGCACATACACAGCACACTGCACAGCTTCCGCCCAAAACTCCTTTGGCATCCTTTTGTTCTTCAGCATTGACCGAACCATGTCAAGAATAGTCCGGTTCTTCCTTTCAGCCACGCCATTCTGTTGTGGTGAGTATGGTGCTGTTAGAAACCTCCTTATCCCCTGTTCTTCACAGAAAGACATAAACGCTGTTGAGGTATATTCCCCACCTCTGTCAGACCGCACCGATTTGATATAGCTTCCTGTTGCCTTCTCAATCATCACCTTGAACCTTTTGAACACATCAAACACCTCGGACTTCTCCTTCAGAAAGTAAACCCAAGTTTTCCGTGAGAAATCATCAATAAAGGAAATAAAATACTTCTTACCGCTGAAGGAACCCGGATTGATGGGTCCACACAAGTCGGTATGTATTAGTTCCAGAGGTTGCTTAGCCCGGAATCTTGCCATCTTCTGAAACGTGGTCCTGGCATGCTTGCCAAGTACACAACTCTCACAAAACTTTCCTTCAAAGTTGATGTCAGGTAACCCTTCCACCATCTTCTTCTTTGCCAACTCGGTTAGACCACCATAATGTAGGTGACCAAACCGGAGATGCCAAAGTGACGCCTTATCTTCCACCTCGGCTTGTAAACATTCAACCTGTATACATTTCAGATTTAGTTTATACATACGATTCTTACCCATTTGAACCCGAACTATCAGCCGACCTCGCTCATCTTTCAAATACAATACCCGGTCTTTCATAATAACCGAGTAACCTTTCTCCATCAGTTGACCCATGCTTAAAATATTACTTTTTAGGTCGGGTACATAGTACACATCTCGAATTGAGCCAATTAACCCGTCCTTTTGTAGGAAACAGATCGTACCTCGGCCTTTTACCTCAACCTTTGAGGCATCCCCGAACGAAACATGTCCGGTTTCCACCTTTCTCATCTCCTTGAAGAAGTGCTTATGTCCGCACATGTGGTTGCTCGCACCCGTGTCAAGATACCACTCCATGTCATCATCTGGACTTCCTTTACTGTGTGTCATTAACAAGACACCATCCTTCATCTCGCCTTCTGTGGCTAGGTTGGATGTCTCCTCCACCTTTTTCTCCTCTCTGCATTCTCTTGCGAAATGTCCGACTTTGCCACAGTTGTAACACTTGTCCGAGTTACAATCTTTTGCATAGTGTCCAAACTTTCCACATTTGTAACACTCGATGTTTGAATAATGTGACCGACCTCCTCGTCGACCTCGTCCTCTTCCTCTCCAGTTTTGTTGATTTGACTGTCCTACCTCATCACTATACACTTCTTGACTTCGGCCTCGACCTCTACCACCACGGCTAGTACCTCGTCCACTGCGGCCACGTCCTCTACCTCGAAAATTTTGAGAATAGAGCATCTTCTCATCTTTAATTGTTGCTTTGGTCTGAAGTGCCTGCTCAAGAGTTTCCTCCTTCTTCTTCTTTCTTTGTTCATGCGCTTCAAGGGAACCCGCCAACTCGTCAATGGTGAGTGTAGACAGGTCCTTGGACTCCTCTATGGCACAAACCACGTTTTCGAACTGGTCTGTCAAAGATCTCAAGATTTTCTCCACCACTCTAGTGTCAGGTATATCTTCTCCATTCCGTTTTAACTGGTTCACAATTCCTTGAACCCGGGCAACGAACCCGGATACTCCTTCCGTGTCCTTCATCTTCATTCCCTCCAACTCGGCACGAAGGGTTTGAAGCCGGACTTGTTTAACCCGGTTAGCTCCTCTATAGACATTTGCCAAGATGTCCCAGGCTGCCTTTGAGGTCTCACAATTTGCTATCTTCTCGAACCCGGATTCGTCTACAGCTCGGAAGAGCATGAATAACGCCAGCTTGTCTTTTGCACGCGTCTCTTTCAACGCTTTGGTTTGAGCCGCCGAATGGCCTCCAGTGTCCTGTGGTTCTACAAAACCTGCTTGAACATTCTCCCAAGCGTCCTGGGATCCGAGAAGAGCCTTCATCTGGATGCTCCAATTCTCGTAGTTCTCCTTCGTCAACTTAGGTAGTGCCATATCACTCCCCCTCTCCATAGCTCTGATACCAATTTGTGGTATCACTATAATGTAGAACTTAAAATAAAAACAACTATTTTCTTGTGGAGAAGACAACACTTATATTTCTCTTTTTCTTGTTGTTATTTGCTTACAATATGGATTACTTTATATAGGCACTAGATTGCCTTTTCATGAACCTAAGCATTAAATTAGCAATAAACTACAAAACTAAACTTCCAACTCTTGGCCTCTCTAACTCTTGGCCTTTCACTCTCTCTAACTCTTGGCCTTTCACTTTCTTACAACTTTTGGCCTTTCACTTATCTAAACTCATGACTCCTTAATTAAGACTATTAAAACTAACAAAAAACATTTAGAGTTTATTCAACAAGAATGTATTGGCAGAGCTAGAAAATTTTAAAAAATTATAAGAGTGGATAAAGAATAAATTTGAAGAATCCTTCAAATTTTCTTTTTATACGAGAAATAATAACATTAAAATTGAAAGGCAGAAGTTGAAGGTGGAAAACTTATATTATACTATATTTCATTTATATATGTCCAAGGGTTTAGTATAAAAGTTTATGGGGAATATATATATTTTTTACTTGTATAAGGTGATCTAGTCGCATGCAACACAAAAAATTGGATGAGATCTATCAAGAAAAAGAGAAAAAAAAAAGTGAATCATATTTACTTTTTATCATCGGCAGACCTATATTATTGCAACTATGTGCAAGTGTATACATAAATATTTGCGGGAAAAATAGTAAAGTAATTTTTGGGTACTCAATAAAAATATGGGGTCCTATTTAATCCCTTAAAAAAAAGTCTATGAATTACAAAATAGATCCAATTAATCAAAATCAACCATATTAGTCCCTAAAAAAAATTAAATTGGATCTCATGATTTTTATTGAGAAACCAAAAAGTACTTTATTAAAAAAAAATACTAAAGTTGAAGTTTTTTTTTCTTTTCTTGTTTATATTTTTTTGGTTTTTAATATATTTAAAACTTTCAATAAAAAGAATTTTATGGAGCATTGTCCCATAACTCTCGTCACTAACTATGCAAACATAAATGTTTTTTTCTAAGTATGCCAATTTTTTTGTGTGCATGCATGGATATGACAAAATTATTTCGTGTAACATGATGAATATAGTTTTCAAAGTTCATATAGATTGAGGGGCAATTGCTCTTGTTGGCCCTGGGCAAACTTATAGGGGTCCGAGACTATAAAGTATTGGATGAGACTCAGGTGAGAGAAAGAGAAAAAAAGTTGATGAAAAATGAGAGAGAAAAGAAAAGGAAAAAATAAACAACACAGATGTCAATTTTTTGAGTGGAAGGACCACGGTAGTCCGGATGCATATTAAAAAATTCCGTTACCCCACCATGGGTAACTGCCACGTGTATCCAACGAGTACCATTACCAGATAATTAAGTACCCTTACTCGTCAATGAAATCTTCTGATACCATCTTTTACGTACGGTCTTTTAGCAAAGTTATTAAAATCAGCTCAGTCATTGACTCGGTCAAGGTTTTGGATCACTGATTCAATTAGTGGGTCACTGGTTCAACCAGATGACCCGGTATTTATATGTAATTTTATAATTTATATTAAAATATTGTAAACATACTCAAATATTTAAAAAAATGATAAAAAATTCAAATATTTTAATATAAAAAATAATAAATCACATATTATTATCCAATAAAAGATCAAACAAAAATAAAATGATCGTGATACGGGGCTTTAGGTTCAAAAAATGACATCAATAATTATAAATCAAATCAAAATTTTCTGCATAGTGCATAATTGAGATAATATTAGTGTTGTAAGTACATAACTTGTGTAAGTCAATAAGCAAAAAAATATTCAAATATATCCATTATGATTTTATTTTTGAAAAAAGAATTTAGAGATTTTTTCTTTTTTTTGGGATTGAGCCAGGTCTCCGACTTTTATGAAAACCGGCCGGGTCGCATCGGTTCTGATGCATAGCCAGTCCGTTGCTTCAACCGGACTGGTTATATGACCGATTTACCAATTCTCATATCGATTCGGCCGGATCAGTCCAACTGGTCTTAGGATATACTTGTACTTCGTTCAGCACACACAAAATTACCATGAGTTTAGCGAAAATCACCATTAAATACGCATGCAAAGTATATGAAAGTTAGCCAATAAATTCAATTTCTTAGTCTATAGTTGGTATAGAGAAAATCATTTTATGTATAATTTCTTGGGTTTGCTTTTTCTATAATCAATATAAATAATTTATCTACATTGAATCCAAAATGATATCGCTTTGAGGTGGAAATTAATGTATTTTTATAATTATAATTTACTTCAGGGTTATAATAGTCATTTTCATTATAGTTTTTTAATTTTTCAATCCAAAATGATGTCATTTTGGGAGCGAATGTAAATAACTTATCTACATTCACTTTAGAAACATTAAAATCAATTTCTTAAAATATTTTAACAATATATATATATATGTGTGTGTGTTTATAATTATCTGAGATTTTAAAATTCACATAAAGTAATTACAAGCAATAAATAATTTATTTATTTTTCAAATAATTACCTTTCTTCTTGTAAATTAACACTCAATTGTATAATTTGTCTCTGGCAGTTGATATGTCTTTATCATTTGCTACGCGCTTCTACGGCAATTCAGAATTGACCTTTGCGGTTGCCACATATAAATATAGGGGTTTACTAATCTCATATTACATGAGATAGTACTCTCATGTGAGTGACATAAATATGTGAGGTCCACAATTTAAAAAGAAAAGAAAAAATTGACACGAAATTCTATGGGTGTATAATATAAGATAAATATCTTATGCAACATAAGAGTATCATTTCCCATAAATATTAGGTTTGACATATTAGTGAGTGATAGAACCAACATGATATTTAAGTACCAATAATTAGGTCACAAGATAAAAATTTTGTATTGTTAGTTATTTCATGGTTAATGTAGACAGCTAAAAAAAATTTATATCCATAAGTATTAAATAAAACAACATAAAGTTTATTAATTGTAATATCCTTTATATTATTGTGTAATGTTTTGCGTATAATAGCCCGGCGAAGATTTTGTAACTATAATATTTCTATTATTTTAAAAAACATAAAAATTAATTATGTTATTATATTATTCCTTATTGTTTAGGAAAGAATTAAAAGAATTCTATAAATGAATGATGAGACTATAAGGAGTCGCAGAATTAATTTAATCAAATCATTTAACGTTCTAAATTGACTGATTGCCATAGCCCTGTCATTTAACGTTTTATAACCTGAGACGTAGTAGTTTAATATAACAATGACCGAGGATATTCTAACTTACTACCCATCACATCATCATTGGATCAAAGAGAGAATGTTAAAAAAAATTTGAAGAGAGAGAAAATCTAATGGTGTTTAGATAGGTAGTAAGTTGGTAGTAAAAAATTTTGATAGTGAGAATATCTCTCCTTTATAACAATTATCTAAAACCTAATGATATGAATCAAGGCTCTAAAAAGAGTTATGGTAAGTACTCTGATCGACCTCATACGATCGAGGGCTAAAAGCAGAAAGGGATTGTGTATAATGGCGGTGTCTGTAAGAATATTTTGCATAGCAACAGTTCTCTCGATAACGGTTGTAAAACCCGGTCCGATCCGATCGGGTCGACCCAGAATCTGATGACTCAGTCATTGGATCTGTCTGATTCAAGTATTAGACCGATCATGCATGGACCCGTCAAACTTGGTCAAAACCCGACCAAACTGGGTCAAAACTGGTGACCCGTTGACCCGGTCAAGTCATTCATTTTAAAAAAAAATCAAAAAAATCAAAATTGTTTCATTTTATCTGAAAAAATGTAAAACTTATTGTAAAAACTTTTTATAATTTTATTTGGTAGTATACTCTTCTACAATGACCTCAAATTTCAGTTTCCAATGCTGAAGCAATTTGCGAAATAATAAATTAAGAGAATGTAACATATGTTATTATAATATAGTTGAATTTGAAAAATATGAGTTCAATATCATTGAGATGTATGTTTATGAGAATTCTGAGTTGCAATTTAAATTGACATAGTAATAACGTGCATATTTATTTATTTATGCTTCATATTTTTTAGCTTATTTAGTGAACCTTATTTAATTCATTTTAGATATGAAAAATATAATTGAATTTATATGTTTACATATATATATATTTTAAATATATCTATATGTATCCGGTCCGACCAGTGACCCGCCGATCCGACCAATGACCCAGTAACCCAATACCCCGACTGGGTCGATGCCCGAGTCGGGTGTAATAACACTGCTCTCAATAATGTGTAGAGGATATTTAGAAGTGGAGACGATTTTTTAATAATCAGTGAGGAAATCAGACATAATTGTTTTGCTCTATTGCCCCCATAGTCGTGAGGCAAGCAAATTTACCTATACGTGAAGTGTGAGTACTGCTAGTATGACTCTACGAGGGAATAAGATCTTCTATAATAAGGGTATAAATTTCTTACTTTAAAGATACAAATGAATAACCTTTTAAATGGGTTTTGTGGCTGGTCCATAAGATACGACATATGTGACCAATCCAAAATATATAACTATAACAATTAACTTGAGAGTATTAAGATAAGATTAACAGTTTATTATTTTGTTGTACTGATAGGAATAGTTTGTTACATTTTTGTATTTCAGTTGAATGTGATCTGTACTAAGATCCTTTTATCTTAGGAATTCTAGTTCAACTTTCTGTTTGCTTCAATGGTCTATTTTAATGACCAACATATGAATAATACGACAGGTTAATTACTCATTTGACAGCAAGTTTCTTTATGGTATCAAGAGCTTGATGATCCTTTTATTAATTTTTTTTCCCATCATGACTTCCACAAGTCAGCATCTCAAAATTACTGATCTCAAATCACCTTTTTTTCTTCATCCCTATGATCTCACTGGCATCATTCACACCACTTTCCTTTTACGTGGCTAATCAAATTATGAAAATTGGTCCAAGTTAATGAGTAACGCATTAAAAGCCAAGAACAAAATTGATTTTGTTAAGGGTAACATTAAGGAACCCACTGATAAAACCTCTGATGAAGCATATGCTTGGTCTCTGTGCAAATCTATGATCAATAGTTGGGTTCACAACACCATATATCCTCAAATGCAGCCATTCATCAAGTGCTTTGAATCTGCAAATAGTCTCTAGGATGATCTTAAGGAATGTTTTGCAGTTGCCAACATTCCCCGTATCTTCCATCTCAAAGCCTCTCTTGCGACCATGAAGCAAAATGGTGCACCTATTACCGATTACTGCACCAAGCTTCGATCCATTTGGGATGATTTGGAATCTAACCACGCGCTTGATTCATGTTCCACTGGTGATACTTGTGCTTTCACCAAATCTGTTGCTGCTGAAATAGAAAATGATCGTGTCTATCAATTTCTTATAGACCTTGATCATATTGTGTATGGTACTCTTATTACTCAGATCCTCAACAACAATTTGCTTCCCACTATCAATCGTGTTTTTGCTATGGTCATTCAAGAGGAATCACATAAAACTATGGTTCGTGCTTCTGAGACTCCTTTTGACGCTCTTGGTTGTCCCATCACCAATGCATCTTCTGATGCACCTAAGCCACATGTTATATGCACCCACTGTGGATGTCCCAACCATGATGTCTCTCGATGTTACAAAATCCAAGGGTACCCAGATCATACTCCTGCAGGACGTGGACGTGGACGTGGTCGCTCTGCTTCGGGACGACCTGCTATTGTTTCCGCTCATGCCACTTATTCTGGTGCATCCACTACAAATGGTGGTCCTTCCAGACCTTTATCTATTGAAGATTTTACTCCTGACGTGCTTCAACATTTGATGTCTCTTGTTGTTTCCTCTAAAACAACCACTGAAAAATTAACGGGTATAGTATCTTCCAAACGGCCTTGGCTTCTGGAGAGCGGGGCTTCCCAACATATGACTGGAATAATCTCCTTTCTTAATAATATTCGTACAATTTATCCTTATTCAGTGGGTTTACCAAATGGTACCTATACTATTGCAGTCCAATATGGGGACGTTCAACTCACCTCTATGTTGCTACTTACAAATGTTCTTATATGCCATCACTCACATGCAACTTAATTTCTATCTCTCAGTTGATTTGCTACAACAATTGCATGGCCTTGTTTACTGATTCTACTTGTTTTCTACATGACCAACAAACGAGGAAGATGATTGGCAAGGGTGTTGAACATGAAGGGGTGTATGTGCTTCATCAACTTGTTTCTACAAATGTTGTTCATGATGTTTCCTCTTTCAATTTGTGGCATCGACGCTTGGGACACCCTTCTAGGCATTATTTAAGTTTGCTTCCATTTGATTGTGGTTCAAATAAAATGGCTCCCTGTGATGTTTGTTGCAGAGCCAAACAAACTTGTACTTTATTTCCTATTAATAAAAAGAACAATTTGCAACCTTTTGATTTAATCCATTGTGATTTATGGGGGCTGTAGCGAACTGTCTCGTCTTCTGGTGCACACCACTTTGTTACTATTGTGGATGATTTTAGCCGTTATGTATGAGTTTATCTTTTACGTGATAAGCATGGGGCTTGTTCTACTTTAGTAATATTTATTACAATGGTGCAAACACAGTTCAATTCCATAGTTAAACGGGTTCAAACTGATAACGAGACTGAGTTTATCTCTTCCTTTCTTTGTACCTTCTTTGCTAATCGTGGTATTCTTCATCAGCTTTCATGTGCATACACGCCACAACAAAATGGTAGAGATGAATGACGCCATTGCCACATACTTAACGTGGCACGTGTCTTACGATTTGATGGACATCTTCCACTTACTTTATGGGGTGAGTGTATACTCACAACTGCCCATTTGATAAATCGGACTCCCACTACATTGCTTAAAAGAAAATGTCCATATGAAGTACTTCATAATACTGCACCTAGTTATGATCATATTCGGCTTCTTGGTTGCCTGTGTTATGCCATGGTTCTTCCTAAACCTTCTGACAAATTTACTGCACGCTCTAGTAAATGTATTTTTTGTTCCATCTAATAAAAAGGGCTGGAAGATGTTTGATTTGGATACCAATGAAATCTTTGTCTCTCGTGATGTTCAATTTTTCGAAGATGATTTTCCTTTTGCATCATCTACTATGGATACTCCTCAGGTTCATACATAGCCTATCTCCTCACCTGTGATTTTATATGAGTCGTATTCTACTAATACACCCTCATTGGATGTTGCACCTCTACCTAACCCAGAGTCGACTGACAGGGGGAGCCCTTTAGCCTCTCCATCTCCACCTTCTGAGCCTCCTTCTCGCACAAGAAGACCTCATCGGCCACCAGCATATCTCCAAGATTATCATTGTCATATTTCTACTGCACCTCTTTTTATCAACATTCTCTCCAATGTTCCCTCAGGTATTCTCTATCATATTGAAAACTTTGTTACTAATCATGTTTTCTTTTCACAAAACCAAAAATTCTTAGCGGTTGTTAGTAGTACCATGGAACCTCATTCGTTCAAAGAAGCTGTGAGGGATCCACTTTGGCAACAAGCTATGAAACTTGAAATACAGGCCCTTGAGGATAACCACACGTGGGTTGTTACTCCTCTCCCTCATGGCAAAAAGGCAATTCCTTGCAAATGGTTTTTTCGCATCAGATATCATTTTGACGGTTCTATAGAAAGATACAAGGCAAGATTGGTTATTGCTAGCAATAAGCAAATTGAAGGAGAAGATTATAATGAAACCTTCGCTCCAGTTGCAAAAATGGTAAGTGTGCGTACTTTTCTCTCTGTTGCGGTTGCAAAGGGATCAATTGGATGTTCAAAATGCCTTTCTCCATGGTGATCTTAAGGAGAAAGTATATATGTGATTCCCTCATATTTTTTCTACTGGTTCTCCTGGCACTGCATGCAAACTACAACGTTCTCTTTACGGTCTTAAGCAGTCCCCACGGAATTGGTTTGCCAAACTTCGTGACTCTCCTCTCAATTTCAGTTTTAAACAATCCAAGGCCGATTACACCTTATTCACTTTCAGTCGAGATCACAATTTTGTTGTTGTCTTAATCTATGTCGATGATATCATTTTGGCCGGAAGTACCACTTCCTCTTGTGATCAGGTTAAGCTTCATTTTCAGACTTGGTTCAAAATTAAAGATCTTGGCAAACTCAAAGACTTTCTTGGTATTGAATCTGCTCGCAACTCATCTGGTTTATTTCTAAGCCAACGAAAATTTGCCATGGATATATTGAATGAACGTGGCTTACTTGGGTGTAAACCAGCTGATTTTCCTATAGACCAGAATCATAAATTAGCCCTTCCAGATGGCCTAGCATATGATGACCCTACACGTTATAGACGTCTTGTAGGTCACCTCGTCTATCTTACTATAACTCAGCCTGAGTTGAGTTATGTAGTACATATACTTTCTCAATTTCTCCAACATCCTCTGCAAGAACATTATGATGCAGCATTTTATGTCTTACGTTATATCAAGGGTAATCTGGGACAGGGACTTCTCCTCAGCTCTACTTGTGATCTTCACCTTCGTGCTTATTGTGACTCTGATTGGCCAAGTTGTCCTGTTACTAGACTACCCATTACTGGCTATTTTGTTACACTCGGCCAATCTCCTATCTCATGGAAATCAAAGAAACATCACACCATTTCTCGTTCCTCTGCAGAAGCTAAGTATCGTTCCATGCCTGGAGCTACTTCTGAACTCGTATGGGTCAAAGCTTTCTTGCAGAATCTTGGTGTCTTTCACCCTATGCCTGTGAAATTATATTCTGACAGTCAATCTGCAATTCATATTGCCTCTAATCCTATTTTTCATGAGCGTATGTTGTGCAATTGTGTAATCTTTTTATCAATCACACATTAATGCAAGTGCACGTGTCAATAAGTAATAAAGTGGATGTGTGAGTCCAGATATCATTACCATGAAGAAAACTATAAAGTTTGGATTAATGTGAAGCAATAAAAGTAACAATATTTATAAAAATTTTGTGAATTAAGAACTAAGAACTGAAGTAATATTAACTACTGACTAATAACTAAAAGCAAAGTAAAAATAAACTAAGAGTGCACTCAAGAACAAAGAAGTCAAGTAACAAATAGATTGTGATCCATTTTTCCAATATTGCAATTTCACCAGAATGCAGTAACAATACTGTAGCAATTTTCCAATCAGTAATCAGAACACTAATACATGCAAGGGCTCTCACCAAGAATACATGTATACTAGTTTCCATATTTTTGTGGCCAACATAGTTATAAATCCATTAAGTTCAAGTTCTATATGATTTTGTGGTGTGAATGACCTATCTACCCCTAATTAACCAATTTTACTTAGTTAAACCATAATGTTTAATAACTTTTAGAATTCACCTATATCTCTATAGCCCAAATCCTAAGTATCTTGCAAGTCTCTCTCGATGAATCAGCAAGATTAGAAACAATGTAAACACTTTATTAAACAGCTAAAAGGATAATCATGTAACAAAGTTTAAGAAAACTGATTACATCACAATAGGGGTACTCTATCGCTCAATCCTAATAATTTAGGTCATGCTTGAATAGAAAGAAACAACAAAGAGGATAAAGATTCCATAGATCTAAGATAAAATCAACACGTGCATTATTGTAGCTCTGCTCTCACAGCAACTGTGGGCTCCACCACCATCCACCATATCTCAGCCGCCGGAATAGTGCAGGGAGCCACTGGATTCAATAATCTTTGTATCAAACCCTAGCCTCACCCTTTATCTATTGGATCTCTCTCAACAAATCATCAAAATCTCTCTAAGTGTTTCACGGCTTGAATATCCTCCAAAAGCCCACCATCTCTCTAAAAGAGAGGTTGTCCAGCCTCAAGGAGAGACTCTCCAACCTATTTGATGTGTGTAGGCTTCCTCTTTTCATAGACTCTGATAAATTGGGCTCCAATTAGCTCATCAAATCCATTACAAATCATGTTCAAATCTGCTATGTTTTGCTATAGATATGATTGAAGATACAACTCTATTTTGCTGTAGTTACAGCTTGCTTGATTTGCTGAAGATTCTTTCCTTATTTGCTGAAGATATGGTTGAAGATACAGCTCTATTTTGCTGCAGCTATGATTCAGGGACAGAGCCTGATACTGCTGCATATCTTCTCCAATTCTTTCCAAATATACTTCAGATTTGATTTGGATTTATGGATTTTGATTTTTTGAAGATCTATAAGTGATTATTCAGGTCAGATTATCTGTTTCCACGCTCAGAAGCTTCACTCCATTAAGTTGGGCTTGGGTCCACAACTTGCTGGTGATGATGTCACCTAAACGCACTGCTTACCTCATCTTCAATGCTACAACTATGCTTTCCAATGCTACAGCATCTGAACTGCAATAAAACAGCAAAGACAATAAATGGTTCCAACAGTCAAATTATCTTCAAATATCCATAATTAACATATTTCTCATTCAAATCATGAAAATATAGAATTCATGCATTAATCATATAAAATCAAGAGAATCATGCATATTTATGGCACCAAAACATCACATATAATTCTAAAAACAACTCTCCATCATGGAGTTATCAGCGTGCAAAACACATTGAACTCGACTATTATTTTGTTCGACAACATGTGATGGCCAAGACTATATCAACAGAACACATTCTGACTTCTTCCCAACCTACAGATATCCTAACTAAAGCTCTTGGCAGAAAGCAGTTTGAATTTTTATTGTCTAAGTTGTGGAACCAATGCACTCAACGAAAAGAACATAAAGGTTCAACGATTTTGATGATAACAAACAAGCATGGAAAGAAAGTATCATGGTGCAACCATCACAAAGAAGTCCAAACAAGATCAAGACTCAAGCTTCAAGAGAAGTCTCTAAGTCCAAACTCAAAATAATATATAGGACTTAGGATTATTTGTAAATTGATTCCTTACGTGAACAAAGCTCAAAGTATTTTTCAAATACATGCATTAAATCATCGATTGACATTGAAATACATTTCTAACATGAAAATAAATTTTTTAATGTTCATAAATTGTTTAAACAATATTTGAAACTGTTTTGAATCAAGAGAAAATCATGTTAAGGTGAAACCTAACCTGTTAACAGGTTGGTAATCGATTACCCAACTATGGTAATCGATTACCCTTCATGGTAATCGATTACCAAATTAATGGTAATCGATTACCTACTGTAAAGAGACAAAAATAACGGCTATAAAATGGCTAGTTTGCGAAAATGAGTAAGAAAAAGGCCTTGGGGGCCCTCTATAAATAGAGACTACTGTTCCCATTGATGGGACACACTTCTTGATCATCATTGCTCATTAATTTTCATCCTATTTGCATTATTCTTGTCTTCTTGATCATAAATTCTCTTTGAGCTTTATTCCTGTGAGAGTGTCATATACCATTGTTCTTCAACTTGTGTTATTTGTACTTTGAGAGTACTTAGCCATTATTAAACACATTCCTTTGATTTATTGAGTAGTTAGGGGAGTGAACCCTATACACTTGAAAGGTCACCAAATTCCTAAGAAAATTTGGAGTGAAAAGTTATAAGGCATCAAGAGCCCGAAGTCTTGAAAAGTTGTAGTGGTTTGTCAAGCACCCTCAAGCTTGATAGTTAGTGAAACGAATTGATCGAGCGGCTTCAGTCTGGACGTAGGTCACAGTGGTGGTGACCGAACCAGGATATCTAGTTTGCAATTTCTCTAACCTCACTCTCTTTATTTAAGTATTGAAATTGCTTTTTAGATTGTCTTTATATATTAGCTTGATTACTTTGCTATTCATTTTTCTTGCTTCTACGCTTAGATTGTTTCTTATTAAATCACTTTATTGAAGAAATAGTCTTTAAAACATCAAAGGAGGTACTTTGCGAAAAGATTTTGTAAAACTCAATTCACCCCCTCTTGAGTATTGAAGCCACTTGTCCAACAAGTGGTATCAGAGCTTGAACTCTTGTGTAAAGAGCTTAACCGCTTCAAGAGAAGTGATGGTATGCCCCTTGAGGGATCCTCTAGTACTAGACCTCCATTTTTCAATGGCGTCGATTATTCTTATTGGAAGAGTCGAATGAAAATATTTCTTCAATCTAACGATTTAAGAGTATGGAGTGTAGTTGAAAAAGGATATACACTACCTACTATAAAAAATGAAAAAGATGAAGATATTCCTAAGGATATAGATAATTATACTGAAGATGAAATTAAGAAAGGAAATTGGAATGCTAGAGCTCAAAACTTGATCACAAATGCCTTAGGTCGTGATGAATACTTTCGTGTTTCAAATTGTAAGAATGCTAAGGAAATGTGGGATATTCTTCAAATAACCCATGAAGGAACTAGTGATGTTAAATTTATAAAATTAAATGCAGTCACTAGAGAATTTGAAATGTTTGAGATTCATGAAAATGAAAGTATTCAAAGTATGCAAAAAAGATTCACACACCTTGTCACTCATCTAAATGCTTTAGATAAATCTTTTACTAACCTTGAGTTAATTGCTAAGGTGATGAGGAGTGTGCACAATAGGGAATGGAAACCCAAGTTGACGGCTATTATGGAATCAAAAGATTTAAAAACCATGGATCTTGCAACCTTGTTCGGCAAGCTCCAAGAGTATGAAATGGAGCTAGCTAGAATAACCTTGAAGGAACAAGCCATTAAGAAAAGTAAGGGAATTATCTTAAAAGCCTCAACACCAAGCAAAGAAAAGGATGAGGAAAAAGATGGAGATTCCGAAAATGGTCTTGATAAAGATGAGATGAGTCTTTTCGTAAAGAAGTATGGAAAATTCTTTAAGAAGAATTTTTCAAAGAAATCCGCATTTCCTCCTAGAAGAAGATCTAAAGATGAAGGATCCTCACAACTCACCATCAATTGCTACGAATGTGGAAAAATCGGTCACTACAAATCAGATTGTCCAAATATTCAAAAAAAGGACAAATATGAAAAGAAGCTAGGTAAGGATAGAAGGAACTTCAAGAAGGCTTATCTTGCTTGGGATGACGAATCTAGTTCTTCCGATGATGACTCCAAGGAAGAAGCAAACCTATGCTTCATGCAAGATGAGAGACCACCGGAGAAATCAAGCAAAGGAACTCAACATATATGTCTCATGGCAAATGAGGACAAAAATGAATCTGAAACCGAGGTAAACTCATCTTGCTCTACTATTTCCCCTTCATATGATGAGTTGTCTGACATGTTTGAAGAAATGCATAATGAAACATTAATACATGTTAAAACTCTTAGAGCATCAAGAAAAACTATTAGTTCTTTGGAAAAACAAATTGCGTCTTTAGAAAAGGAAGTGAGAGATTTGAAAGATGAAAATGAAGCCCTCAAATTACTTGATGCTAGCACTAGTTGTATCAAATGCCTATCTTCAAATGATCATGCATCTTCATCATCATGTACTTCATGTAAAGATCTAAACAATGAAATTGATAATTTAAATGAAATTCTAAGCAAATTCACATATGGAAGAGATAACTTAAATGGGTTGCTTGGTAAACAAAGATGCATGTTCAACAAATCCGGCTTAGGCTTTGACACTAGCACACAAGAAAAATCATATAAAAACTTTTTCATTTCTCCATCCTACATGACAAGTATCCCATTTATTAAATGTTTTCATTGTGGTGGAAAAGGTCATAGTGCGTCCACAGGCAAAGTTAGAAAGAATGGTATCATTGGGCAAAAGAAAGTGTGGGTTCCTAAGGGAACTAAGCCTAAGACTAACACACAAGGACCCAACATGGTGTGGGTACCAAAGATTAAATCTTGACTTTGTGATGTAGGTTTGTTTGAAGGCTAAAAGCTCCAAGTGGTATTTGGATAGTGGTTGCTCAAGTCACATGACGGGAAATGTAACTAAATTCCAATCATTCACAAAGAAAGAGCATGTACATGTTTCCTATGGAGATGACAACAAAGGAAAGATACTCGGTATTGGAAAAGTTGGTAATCCCTCCTCCGTCTCTGTAGAAAATGTTTTACTTGTCGAGGGTCTTAGACATAACTTGCTTAGCATTAGTCAATTATGTGATAAGAATTATAGTTTTATTTTTGACTCAACCTCTTGTAAAATCGAAAGTATAATTGATGGGCAAGTTAAGTTTATTGGTCACAGAGTGGATAACATTTATACGATAGACTTAGATGGTATGCCTTCAAATGATGATAAATGTTTGATTAGTAAGGAAGATGACTCTTGGTTATGGCATAGAAGAATAGCACACATTGGCATGGGTCAATTAAGTAAATTGATATCCTTAGACTTAGTAATTGGGTTACCAAAGCTCAAATTTGAAAAAGATAAAGTTTCTGATGCTTGTCAAATGGGAAAACAAGTAAAGGCTTCTTTTAAATCAAAAAATATTATTTCTACCACAAAGCCTTTACAACTTTTACATATGGATCTTTTTGGACCAACTAGAACTATGAGCTTTGGTGGCAATTACTATGCTTTGGTCATTGTGGATGATTATTCTCGTTATACTTGGACCTTATTTCTTACATGTAAAAGCGATGATTTTAAATCATTCAAGAGACTAGCCAAGCTTATTCAAAATGAACAATCTTCAAATATTGTTTCAATTAGAACCGATCATGGTGGAGAATTTGAAAATCAAGATTTTGAACCCTTTGTGAAGAAAATGGTATTGAACATAATTTTTTCGCTCCTAGGACTCCACAACAAAATGGAGTTGTAGAAAGGAAAAATTGCGTATTGGAATAACTTGCTAGAACCATGTTAAATGAAAATGATCTTCCAAAATATTTTTGGGCGGAAACCGTTGGCACCGCGTGTTATGTTATGAACCGTGCTTTAATTAGACCTATTTTGAAGAAAACTCCCTATGAACTTTACAGAGGAAGAAAACCCAATATTTCATATTTTCATGTCTTTGGTTGCAAATGTTTTGTTTTGAATAATGGAAAAGAAAACCTTGGCAAATTTGACTCTAAAGCTGATGAAGGCATATTTCTAGGATACTCACTCACAAGTAGAGCTTATAGAGTCTATAATAAAAGAACAATGGTCATTGAAGAGTCTATTCATGTTATATTTAATGAGACTAACAATGCCTTGCCTAGAAAGGAACCTTGTGATGATGATCTTATTGAAAGCATGGAAAACATAAACTTGGATGGCAAAGAGAACAATGAAAGACAAAAAGAAGATGAAGAAAACAATGAAGAAACACCAAGTCAACAAATCAATGACGGAAACGATCTACCACAAGATTGGAGAGTAGCTAGAAAAACCCCATTGATGTGATAATTGGTGATATATCCAAGGGGATAACTACTAGAAACTCAATTAGAAATATTTGTAATCACTTAGCATTTGTTTCTCAAATTGAGCCTAAGACCATAAATGAAGCAATTATTGATGAACATTGGTTCTTGGCAATGCAAGAAGAACTAAATCAATTTGAAAGAAATCAAGTTTGGGAACTTGTGCCAAAACCAAATGATTATCCAATAATTGGAACCAAATGGTTCTTTAGGAATAAACTTGATGAAAATGGTATAATCACTAGAAATAAAGCTAGACTTGTTGCTAAAGGTTATAATCAAGAGGAAGGTGTTGATTATGATGAAACTTATGCTCCCGTTGCTAGACTATAAGCTATTAGATTATTACTTGCATTTGCGTGCATAATGGATTTTAAACTTTTTCAAATGGATGTTAAAAGTGCCTTTTTAAATGGATATATTCAAGAAGAAGTATATGTTGATCAACCTCCCGGTTTTGAAGATCATGATTTACCAAACCATGTTTTTAAACTTAAAAAGGCTTTATATGGTTTGAAACAAGCTCCAAGAGCTTGGTATGAAAGATTGAGCAAATTTCTTTTAGAAAAATGATTTTCAAGAAGAAAAATGGATACAACTCTCTTTATAAAGAAGAAAAATGATCACCTATTATTTGCACAAATCTATGTTGATGACATTATATTTGGTGCCACTAATGTTCACCTTTATGAAGAGTTTGACAACCTTATGCAAAGTAAATTTGAGATGTCCATGATGGGAGAGCTCAACTTCTTTCTTGGTCTCCAAATAAAGCAACAAAAAGATAGAATATTCATCAATCAAGCTTAATATTGCAAGGAGTTACTCAAAAAATTTGGAATGGACAACTCCAAAGCTATTGATACTCCCATGGGTACATCTTGTTCTTTAGACAAGGATAAAGTAGGTAAATCCATAGAAATTACTAAATATTGAGGTATGATCGGCTCACTCCTTTACTTAACCGCAAGTAGGCCCGATATTATGTTTAGTGTATGCATGTGTGCTAGATTCCAAGCTAATCCTAAGGAATCAGACTTCAGTGCCGTAAAAAGAATTATGAGATATCTAGTAGGCACTTCACAAATGGGATTATGGTACCCCAAGGGTGCATCATGTGAGTTAATAGGCTATTCCGATTCCGATTTTGCGGGATGCAAATTGGATAGGAAGAGCACTAGTGGCACTTGCCACTTTCTTGGTTGCTCTTTAGTATCTTGGCATAGCAAGAAACAAAATAGTGTGGCTTTGTCCACGGACGAAGCCGAATACGTGAC